>JAEQBH010005741.1:0-125136 GCA_016808115.1 Tetrastigma voinierianum
CTTTATTATCCCTGAAAAACTCACAAACTCATTAAAAACAAACAAAAGTAGGAAGTCCAAAACAAAAATTATACCGAAAAGCAATTGAAAAGACCGAAAATAATGCTAGTTCAAAGGAGAAGGGGATCTCACAATACTTGGGTTACCTTCCAAGAAGCGCTATGTTTAACGTCGTTAGCTCAACGACCCTGCATCTCAATGTTGGATTTTAGCAAAAATTGGCAATGCTAACACATCCCCATAGTGCTCAAAAACACTGCTCAAGGTGGATGAAATATTTTAGCTTCCATGCCCTTTACCCTCTTGGTGTTTTTCTCTACAAAGAATAGCTTATCACTAGCGATTGAAATCACCCAAAGATCTCCTTGTGGTGAAATTCGAGATATCTTCATTGGGATCACTATCCTGTGCTTCATGGCCAAGATACAAAGTGACCTCATCTCCTTGGACTCTCAATTTAAGCTCACCTTCTTGCACAATGATTTGAGCCTTGCCCATGGCTAAGAAGGGTCTACCAAGTATGATGGGAACTGTGTCATCTTCTTCCATGTCGAAGATGATGAAGTCTGCTGGAAAAATGAATTTACCCACTTTTACTAGGACATTTTCAATTATACCCCGAGGGTGGTGGTAGGACCTGTCACCCAATTGCAAACTAATTGTAGTCGATTTTGGTTTCCCCAACCTTAGCCTTTTAAACATCGAGAGAGAAATAGTTGATGCTTGCTCCCAAGTCACAAAGGGCTTTTCCCGATACATGGGTTCCTATAGAGAATGGTATAACAAAACTACCTTATCTTGAAGTTTTTTGAGCTTTCAAAGATTGTAATCAACATTCCTGAACAAGGTGATGCATCCCACATTCCAATCTTCTTACGCGCAAGATCTTTTCAGAACCTCCAATATAGCTGGCAGCGTTTTGTATCGCAATCTTGTTAAAGGGTATATTAATATGCAGCTTGAAGAGCATAAACAGCTTTTGCGAACTCCGCTTCTCTAACTTATCGATTAGTGCCTAAAGAAGCTATTTCGAGCCCTATTCGAGATAGGTTTTTAGTGCTTGCGCACTAATCGTATCAATTAAGCCATCGATAGGTTTCAGTTCTTTGTATCACTTATGCCGCTTAGAGAATACAGCTTTTTTGGTTGTTTTGCAAAGCTTTTGCGCACCTTGAGAATTCAATATCGAGATATATGCTTAACCATGAAGATTGAACTCATTTATCACCTTCAAACATACCAAGATTCAATGAAGGGAATGAAGGCAAAGTAATGAAAAAGGATTTAGAGGGGCAAAGAGGGGCAATGCGTTGAAGAGCGAAATAATTCCAGAAATTTCAAGATTGCTTGCATTGCCGGGATCGCGAAATTCCTCGCAACTCCATAGCTTAAAATTTCGCTAATCCTACGAATTGAGAAATTTCGTCAGCTCAAAATTTCACATGCACCAGTTCCTACTAAAATTACACTGACCGCTATCTTCAAAATTTCGCTGTTACGAAATTTCGCCATAGCCAGCTTAAATTGCCGCAACCCAGTACGTACTCCTCCATTCGCATCTTCAAATTCTGCCACCTCCCTCCAGTAAATCCAGAGTTGCTCAGCGAAATTTCCTGCGCCTTGTCATCCTTTGTAATTAATGCAAACCGACCTCATTTTGGTGTATTACTCCTTGTCCCTTATTTTAGACAATATTTTAGGCTTTCTTGTATTTTAATAACTTTGGCAAAAATGAGGCAGAGAAACTCCAACTACTTTGTAACCCTAACTTTAATTTTTCAGTACATACGCAACTTTTCATTTTCTTTCAGCTTTCTCTCTCTCTCCTCTTTCTCTCCCTTTCTTGGTTGCCAAACACCCTCCAAGGATGACAACTTGGAGGATGAGCGGCTAAAACCACTTCCTTCTTGAAGTAAAAGGCTATTGGGGGAAGGATCTGCAGGCTGCTGGTGGTTCCCCTGTTTTTCACGCAGCAGGTTTTTATCTTTTGGTTCCCAATTTTCTAACTTTAGGTTTAAAGGTTTTTGATGTAATTTCTTTGGCCAATACTTGGCAAGCTTTTAGGGTTTAGTGTATTCTTAGCTATAGATACACTAATATCCATTAGTTGCCATTTACGAGCCACTGAGGTAGGTTAAGGGGTTAGGTTTTCACTACAAGTGCATCCACTTTGATCAATACTTGGTAATCTTTTAGTGGTTCGTGAATTCCTTATTTTTAGATCCATTGCACTCATTAGTTACCCTTACGAATCATTGTAGGATGAGTCAAGATAGATTTTCACCGTAGGAACCATAAATGTTAAATAAATGCTTTCATCAAAAGGAAAATTATTAGGGTTTAGGTTTTAATGCCAAATGAAGATCCTGGGCTCGAGATTTAATTATATGTCATCCCTCCCCAACGCGAGGAAATTAACCCGGACCTCTCGCTTAGCCTAGGATCTTAAACTCAAGTACGAATGCTTCAAGGGAGTTCTATTTACATTTTTCCTTATTTTATTTTCTCAATATGCACACAACCAATCCACTCGGTTTTACCCCCACCTAAAAATCCAAATTTAATTCACCGCTTGATTTCACCTCAAATCATTTGTACCGAAGAAAACCCATCCCCGTGTTCGACCTTTAGACCGGGCTATGTCGTTGCAGCTTGACTACGGCAAAAGAGGGAGGAACTTAGGACTACAAATATTGTTGATTCCAAGATCACCCACCGTGGCACTAATCAAATGGCGCCGTTGTCTGGGATGGTGCCTAGTGCATTTCGACGAGTGGAACACTTGTGATCCTCATCACAAGTCTTGGTGAATTTCCTTTATCTTTACCGGCTTCGCTTCATTTGATATAAAAAAAAAAAAAAAAAACAGTGTTGCAGGATCGTTTCTGTGTTGTTTTTTTGTGGCCCTATTTCTACTGCAGGATTTCATTTTCCAGTGGTTTGAATTGAGAGAAAATGGAACCCCCATATGCAGAGCAATACAGTCAGGAGGGTAACCCTAGAGCTTACATGACAATGAGGGACTATAGGAACCTTGCATGGCAAAGTCAGCAACCTGTGGAGGGGAACCCAAGTGAATATAGGTCCATGAGGGACTATAGAAACCAATGGATGAGTTCACCATATGGTAGTGCGTACAACCATAGTTGGGGGAATCAAGCACTAATTCTCATGGGAACCAAGACCTCCAGAATATGCTCCTCCAACCTCCATTTATGCCTCGACCCTCGGCCACCTCGGGCCACTCGCCCACCGTCAATCCCTCCATTTGAACAAGCCATTTTGGACCTCACCCGGATAGTGGATGACTTTGTGGAAGAGAATAAGGAGATTAATGCCCATTCGAATCAGAAAATTGTCACTGTGGAAGACAATTTGAACAAGAAAATAGATGGGCTGAAAAATGACTATGAGCATAAATGGGACAACTTGCAAGATTCCACTGAAGACGTAATCAATCAGCAGCAGTGTCCACCAGAGAAAGGGTGCCAAAGTGACACCATGGCAGAGGAAAAGTGTCAACAACAGCCACACGAGGAGCTTATAGAGGATTTTATTGAATTATCTGAAGGATTGGCTGAATCCTCAGATATGTGTGATGTTGTTTTTCCAAGGCAGAACCAAGAAGAAATCATCAGCTTTGTCGATCGAGGAGGGCAGTTGAAACAAGCAAAGGGAAGTGCCCAAAAGAATGTCCTTCAACCACCTCACATAATCAATCCCATTGCCACTATCCAAGCCACCAAAAACCCACTGCCAGTAGCCCCCTCCACTGACCAAGTGTATATCCTGCCTGCATCCCAATCCCAACACAAAACCCCGGCTAACTCCACCATAAAGTCCAAACCATCACGCTCATTTCACAAAACCTCAAGAAGCTAGTGGCCATTGCTCGCGTTATCACGCACTTTCGCATCGTGAAAATCGGGCAACGCTTCACACGCAGCGGCAGCTGATTTGCCTCCCGTGCCTGCTCAGACATGGAGCATCCTAACTCCTTCTGCATTTTCTAAGCTCCATCTCTCCTGCTTCTCCAAGAATTGAGGAGGTCAAGCAAGAGTCGCAGCCAGCCTTCGTGACCATCAAGGCTTACACCATCACAAAGAAGGGAGTAAGGGAGCAAGCTTTATGTTTCAGATAGTTACTAAATTTTTATCAACCGCCTACTAATTTTGCTTAGATTCATGTATTGAATAAGGTAGGCAAGGATATTTTTGTATGTTTAGCTGATATGCATGTGGGCTCAGCGCTATTTGGCTATATCAAAAGCTACAAAGGTTATATACACGCATACACTACAGATATCACCAGGCCCCACTTCAGGTATCCATTATTTTGTTTTCAATTGGACAATTGAATTGCCTTTAATTGGACAATTGAATTGCCTTTAATTGAAAAATTGAAACCTTGCATGTTACCTTAATGCTAGAACAATTCAATGATTGAAGAAATTTTTGGTCAGTTGAAGTTCCCTCATGCTCAACCTTGAACATTTCACCTTTAGCTAATTCACACACTGCACACCAGATTGTACCAATAGGCTGTCAAATTATTTGCCTCCTTTCACTTTGCATAGCCGGCCTTAGGCATGTTGGCAACCTAGGATAGGGTTGTGTTACCCACATTTGAAGACCAATGTAGTCTTCCAAAAAGGAAAAGAAAAAGAAAAAGAAAAAAGAAAAGAAGAAAAAGAAAAATAAAGTCCTGACACTTTGCCTTGAAACCCGAGCACGGTCCGAGAGGTGTATGGCGAAAGCCTTTGAAGCCCGATGCCCTAAGCCTTAATTGGTTGGGAGTCATCAATTTAGTGTTCGCTACATGGGTGGATAGGTAGAGTTTAGCGAATTGTAGGTGCTTGATTCCCTCGAGATCATCTCGAGTCCCGGCGAAGCCTCAGAGTTCTCAGGGTCAAGTGATCCTTTTGGCTTGATGCCCTAAACCTTACCTGGTTGGGAGTCATCAGGACCCCCTCGCTACACGGACTTGTGAAGTCGGTTTTGGGCATTGCACCCTACAATGTAATCAAATAAAGAAATAAGTGCGCCTAATCCTATTTAGGGTCGTTTCTCACGTTTTAAGGCCATGCCCGTAGCTGTGCTGGGGGAGGGAACAATTTGCACTTTATTGGCCTCAACTGTTATATTAAGAACCATTAGATCTTTTTGTGGAAATTCGTGTTGATTACCATGGATCAGATGTTGACCTAAAAATTGTTCTTGTATGGGTTCTCGCTTCTTTCATGCCTGCCAAGCTTGGTATCAATTTTCATTTTTAAAGGTAGTGTTTATATGTATATTCACTCATGCTAACCATAAACTTTTTTTGAGAAAATCAATCGCATGCATGCCCTTATTATTTTAGCATTACTAAGGGACTAGCAACGTGCCTGGGTTGGGGTGTGGATTAGTGCCCAACAGCTAAGCATATTTTGAGCCCTATTCGAGATAGGTTTTGAGTGCTTTTTGCGCACTAATCGTATCAATTAAGCCAATTGAGGTGTTCAGGTCTACTTAGTATCACTTATGCCATTTAGAGGTTATTTTTGGTTGTTTTGCGTGCTTTATGCATCTTTGAGAGTTCAATATCGGTGATATGCTTAACTACGAAGATTGAACCCATTTATCCCTTCAAACATACCGAAGATTCAGTCAAGGAAAATAGAAGGCAAAGTGACAGCACGGATGCGAGAGGGGCAAAAGAGGTACCATGAAGAGAAAGATCCCAGTAGGGTTTCGCTAAGATCGCTGAAAATTTCTGTCGGATTATTAAAAAATTCTCAACTTAGCTTAATTGGAGAAATTTCGCTAGGCTTCAAAATTTTGTTATGCAATCATTTTTAGCAATTATAACACCCTCGCTATCTCTGTGTTTTCGCTAAGCTAGCGAAATTTCGCTAGCTAGTGAAATTGCCAGTGCCTAGCGAAATTCTCTGATTTCGCTATCTTCAGGCAATTTCTCGCTACCTACGAATTTTCGGCTAGCTAGCTTAAATTTTCGCTACCTAGCGAAATTGTATTGCCTAGCGAAATTTCCTGCCTTGTCATCCTTTTGTAATTAATGCAAACCGACCTCATTCTGGTGTATTACTTCCTTGTCCCTTATTTTAGACAATATTTTAGGCTTTCTTGTATTTTCACACCTTGGGTTGTACTATATAAACCCAACCATTTTTGTAACCCTAAGTAACTTTAATCTTTCAGTACATACGCAGCTTTTCATTTTCTTTCAGTTTTCTCTCTTCTCTCTCCTCTTTCTCTCCCTTTCTTGGTTGCCAAACACCGTCCAAGGATGACAACTTGGAGGACGAAAGGCTAAACCACTTCCTTCTTGAAGTAAAGGCTATTAGGGAAGCGATCTCGGCAGTCGCGGTGGTTCCTGCCACGCAAAGAGGTTTTTATATTTTGTTCCCAATTTTCTAACTTTAGGTTTAAAGCTTTTGATGTAATTTCTTTGGCCAATACTGGCAAGCTAGTGGTTTAGTGTATTCTTAGCTATAGATACACTAATATCCATTAGTTGGGCCATTTACTTGAAACACCAGGTAGGTTAAGGGGTTAGGTTTTCATCGCAAGTGCATCCACTTTGGATCAATACTTTGGTAATCTTTTAGGGTTCGTGGATTTATTTTTAGATCCATTGAGACTCATTAGTTACCCTCTTACGAATCATCGTAGATGAGTCAAGATAGATTGTCTTAGGGAACCATAAATGTTAAATAAATGCTTTCTTTTATCAAAAGGAAAATTATTGGTGGTTTAGGTTTTAATGCCAATGAAGATCCTGCTTCGAGAGATGACTCATTATATGTCATCCTCCCAACGCGAGGAATAACCCGGGGACCTCTCGCTAGCCTAGGATCTTAAACTCAGTGGCCCACGTTTTCAAGGAGTTCTATTTACATTTTCCTTATTTTATTATTTTCAATATGCACACAACCAATCCCTTTGTTTTTACCCCCACCTTAAAATCAATTTAATTCTGGAGTTTGATTTCATTCAAAATCATTTGTGCGAAGAAAACCGTCAGTGTTAGATACTAGTAAGTATCGCTGCACGATAGCTTGACTGTGGTGAGAAGGAGACTAGGACTACAAATATTGTTGATTCGCGTCACCTAGTGTACGAATCACTTCTTACTTCTTGTCGAGATATAGGTGGTATGGTACTGAGTTCATCTGCTCTTGCCTGTTTCTCGGACTCCTTCCTTACTTTATTGTCATTGACTGATCTTATATCTCGGGGTCACTCCCCTTGCATCTGATCTTTCGGGATGACCTGATCTTCCTCTTTAATTTCAGTTTCTCTATATTTGGTTTGTTTCCCTATAATCCCGCTAATTCTCTTCTTCTATAAATGTAATGGCTTTGTATATTCATTTCTATATAAGTCCCAGTTCTTTATGAGTTGCTGAGTAATGATTGTTGCCTCAGTGTGTGTGTACATTTGGCCTGCTTTCACTTCAGGTTTGAGTTGGGCCTTGATTATATGGCTGGGTAGTTAATTCTATAAATAGTTACTAGAAGCACGATTTGGAATGTGGCCTTTATCGTTCATAAATGTCTTTATGGAGTGTCATACTGAGCTGGAGCTTCACAATCCATTTCTTCAAGTGGCGGCTTATAACTTAAAGTGGTGCTTCTGTCTGGTTTGTTCTGACATGAATTGGATTTACTATGATTATTAGTTCACCTCTCTGACCCAACATTACGTTACAGATATTTTGTTTTTAGTGTCTGTAGCTTCCTCTTATCCTCTTATTGTTGAGTTCTTGCTAATTCACATGCTAACTAAGCATCTCATAGCTTATCATTATGATCATAATGGTGTTGTCCTCACAAAACTAGCATACTCCCAAGTTATTAAGATGGCATTCTAACCTTTATATCAGTTTGTAACTGTTTAGTTCTTTATGTGACATGGTTTACTAAATTACTATAGAACTTAATGTGTAACCCAAATGGGTTCTAGGTCTTGATCCATCACCGAGGCCGTGATTCGAGTGGTGACTATATCATCCATATCTCATAACGGTTTATAGTTTTTCTTCGGAGCTTTACCTTCTTTGGGAGCATCGATGATTGTCCCAGTTGAATCAAGCAAGCAGTTATAAAATGTGCACAAATCCCTAATCAACTTTGCGATGTTAGTATCTGTTAACTCAGGAAATCTCTCGAGAGCTTGGCGAGTTCTCCCCCTCCCGGGTAATCTAAATGTGTTAATTTCTTGCCAATTGTCATGAACTTCATAAGTGGAGAGCTTTGGTTAGAAATTTACGCACTAAGTCATTCAAAGTGTAGATTGATGGTTGGCTGATCAACTAATCATGCCTCAGATCGCTAAGTGGCATTGGGAATATGCCAATTTGAAACTATTCTAATACCAATTATATGACTATCTGTGTACGATCAAACTTGTCATATGTGCATTCGGTTCTGCTCGGCAGCCCATGAAACCGCCTGTTGTGGAGCATTTCTTGAGTTCTCCATTCAGTTTAAAGTTGTTCACTTTAATGGGTGGTCCTCATTATAGGCGGCGAACAAGCTAGTGGGTGGTAGGCGAACTCCTCGAGTAACATATGCGGATATCAGGCTATCTGAAACGTCCCGAGTTGGCTTGGTCTCTATAGTGTCCATTCAGTCCACACGTGAACAGCGCAATTTGAGAGCTTCTTACATTTACCCAGTATGCTTGGCGTATGCATACTTCAATAAACTAGTCGGATGTGCATTCGAAGTTCTCGCTTTCGGCAACCGTGAAACTATATATTGTGGGCATTTGCGAGTTCTCCATTCGGTTCAAAGTTGTTAGGCAGATGGGTGGTCCACTCATATAGCTTCTTGAACAAGTTTGTGGGTGTGGGAACTCTCAAGTAACATATGCAGTTATCGGGCTTCTCTGGCTTGATCGGGTGGCTTGGTCTACACATAATTGATCATCTGATCACTTTGTGGTTCATTCCTTTCTTAGGCTTGTCAGCTTCATCCTCACTTGATTCTGCAGTTTCTGGTGGGTTGTGCGTGATTCTCTAATAATCGATATAGTGTCAAGATTACGGTTGGATGAATGGAAGTAATTCCACTGCGATCTTGTCTTTGCACATGCACCTTGTCAGCTTTCTGAAATCACAAGTATGAGTCAGAGACCAAGTCTGACTCTGAGATGAAATGAGCCTAATCCCTAAAATGAAGAATAATAAAAATAATAATTGAGTACGAAGCAAAAAGACTAAATAAATAAAATTGATCAAAGTATAATCTATGTACGATTTTCTCTCGACATAACTACAGTGTGTGAAGCAATGACTGGTAAGGTAAGTGGTAAAAATGCAAACCCATGCCTTGTAGTATACGCTGGAAATACAGGTTCTCGCAGTGTGGTGGTTGAGTGGTGTCGTTCCCAGAAGCATGTTGAATACTGACTTGATGATCTAGACAATATTTGGATATGATCCTATAGTGAATTATGGCTAACTAACTGATAGAGAAAACCTAATATTAAAAATTCAATTTAAGGTAACGATGATGAAACTAGGGTTTCTCCTTCGCCTACCACACCTGATGGATTTTAAGCCTAGATAGTGCATTTATTTAATATTCCATATGATTTGTGTTAGCGGGTTGATCTTGCCTACAAGCTATTCTCTCTCAAGATATAGCTGCTTATCCCCGGGCTTAATGGTGTATTGCACCGTCACCCCTTGACTCGAGATGGCTGAATGTGCAAACCCTAATGCTACGCTTAGAATGTGGGATATCTCTATTCCCCCGATCGACTGCCGCTTGTTTTTACTCCATGTCCCTACGAGTCATCTTCTCTCGATATCGACCCCAACATTAGCATGCCATAATTCACAAATAATAACATGTGATTAAATTTAGGAGTAAAACAAATCATAGAAATTGACGATATTAAATAAACCACAATTAAAATATTAATCCATAATCTGTGGTTAGGGTTGACAAAACCCTAGGAGAGAAAAGTTAGTTCAATGATTTTCATTACTGATCGAAAGACATTAAATGAATAAGAAAAAGAAATATAGAAAAAGGGTACCTTCGCGATTCCTCTGAACTGGGCCTTCACCAACCTTTCTCTCATCCTGGGCCTCCCCTTGTCTTCGCCTTCTCCAATCCCCGCCCTCGAAACTGCTTCTTTACACTCCGACCTCGAGCCCATCAATAGCCCTAGAGAGAAAAGTTAGTTCATAGTGATTTTCAGAATGGCCTCCACGCTGCTATGAAGCACTACACCGCAGTGTGGAGTGCCTCGCTGCTGCTAACCCAAGGCTTCCATCACGTGAGACTTTTTATGCCATTCGTTTCTTGCCTCTTTTATGCTATTATTTAGCTTCCTTTTTTATCCCAATATCGACATGTCCTATAAAACATTATAGTATGGGGGATTAGCGTAATATTAGTGAATATGAATGTGAATCATGCAAGTTGAGCTATAAAAACACATAGAAATTGTATTGGAATGCATGCATGATTCACTCCTGATCATAAGGCCTGAAGATTACCTAACAAACATTTATGTCACGACAATCATAAACTTTGTTTCGACAAACTTGACAAAAGGCAGAAATTGAAGACATGGAAGAAATGTTGAGACAAAAACTAACACAAAGCCTAAAGATGCAAATTCTAATAGTTGTAATGTCACAAATATAGAAAATTTGCGGTTAGACAAAGACAATAATCGGGTTTATTTTGAAATCCACAAATTCAACTCAGAATTTAGCCCAAAGATTTATCGAACCTATGTCAGAAATGTCATGAATACATCATAGCTTTTTAAAGAACCTGAGGTTCCTGGAAGAACTAGTTCACTGTATATATTTTTATTTTTATTTTTTCTTTTCCTTTTCTTTTACTAGGAGTTTGATTTGAGTTGAATTATGAAGTTGAGATTATTGCAGATATGGCTTTCAATTCTATCTGAACTTGATTGGATTTTAGAAACTTTTTTTGAATCCATTTCTCATTCAATTGATTACAGTTTCAATGAATTATTTGAAAAAAAAACTAGTCATTGTGATTTGTGATTCAGATTTGAAGGACTAAGCTTCCTCTGGGAAGGAACTATTGTATCCTACTATCAATCAGAAGAATATTATTGAAGTTGTGGGTATGGAATCTGGGTTTATCTAATTGATATTGTTTGTGAATGGAATTGTTCTGAATACCACTGATCTATACCTAGAAGGAATTGTATCTTTGTTCTGATTTCCAGGATCCCTCTTAGCTTAAGGCCATAGATGGACTACCTAATTGGTGAAATGTATAGTGTCGAGGTTTTTTAGTGGATATATTATCGTGTTCTTAGACCCAATCTGCATCCAAACCATAACTAACTTGTTATTTGAACCAATGAAGTATTGATGATCGAAACTGGTTATTTCATTGTTAATTCAATTTAGTGAAACCCTTTGAATATTTCTTGTTTTTTATTTTATTTTAATTAGAGAAAATTTTTGGACAGAGTTATTTTATTTCAACTGTTATTACTCTTACAATCCTTTGAAAATATGTTCAAATAGTTGATTTCTCGAGTTAGGGCAATTTAATTTTCTTGAGGCATTTAATCAATCCCTCGCTGAACGATATCCGACCCTAAAATCCACTTTACTTGTATGATCCGTGCACTTGCAAAGATCGTGACTAAAACCAATTTCATTATTACATACACATCCAAAAACACTTTCTTTGCACTTTAGTCAAACAACAAAGTTTTTGGCATTCCTCCCAAGGATTGAATCAGCTCCTCGTAGTCATGTTAGAAATTTACGTGCCTTTATCTACATTAAAATCAGTTAATCAATCTCCATCTTTTTGCTGATTTTTTGGTTAAAATGGTGGAACGTGCTAAGGGTCTATTTAGGCAGAAAAATGCCCAAAACTGGATGTTATTCGCTTAGGCAAATGGGTTCTTCGCTAATGCAATGAGGCTCTACTAGGTTAAGGTGGTTTCTGCTTGTGGCGAGCCCGAGGGCATTTTCAAGAAATTTTATGCCTCACACCTAAAGTAAGGTCAGGTGGCTGTCACGTGCTTATTGCGGGCTGTTATGGCTCCGTTTGAGCCTCAAGCCCTAAACCCGAGGGTCCATCGACTAAACTTTAATCAGAAAATTCAAGATATCTGGTAATCTCGACACGAAACTATTGTTCCACTTTACTAAAGATCCACAAATTAACAAAAATCAGATAGAGTTTGCTTTTTCTTTTCTTTTCATTTTCGGAAGACATATTGTCTCATATATTGCAACACAAAACTCATTATGGATCACACAGTTCAACGATTTTGCAAAAAGGAAGGGAGGTATATAATTTCACACCCATCAAAGATAATCCATGTGCGTTGTGTGAATTAGCTAAAGGTGGAATTGTTCAAGGTTACATGATGGAACTCAAATCGCATCATTAAAATTTCTTCAAACATGAACTGTTCAATAGGCACAACAGGAGCCTAATTTTTCAATTAAAGGTAATTCAATTGTCCAATTAAAGCAAATTCAATTGTCTAATTGAAAACAAATAATGGATACACAAAGCTGGTACAAAAGTGATGCAAGTAAGAAAATAAAAATTGAATGGAATCAAAGACATGGAAGGCGAGTGTCGTCTTTACTTAGCTTGTCATGTTTCAAAACATGAGAACCATCCCTCCATATATACTCAGTATATATTTTCGTCTGAATACAGCCAACGAAATATCACAAAGCGAACTAAAATGCCCGGTGACGCCAGTTTGTTATCACAAATCTCGAACAAAAAGTAATTTTAATCAAAACAAAACAAGAGGTAACACGATTCGCGAACCGCAAGATTACCCCAGACTTGCGATCGAGATCAGAGTGTCCACGAGCATAGTTTCTCCCGATGTCGCCAAACGGCAGGAATGTCCAACTCTCCGTCATCCATCTCAATTCCATCGTTCCGACGATTTAGATCCGTTCCAGTCCATCGTTACGTCGCCCGATAACGAATGGACTCATCCATCGTGACTCGAAATAATGGAAATAGACGAGTCGGAGTCGATAAAAGAACTTGGTCCCCTGGCTTAAATTCTTCCCAGCTATCATTTGATCATGCTATCTTTTTTATTTTTTTCTTTGCAATCTTCGAATCTCAAGTAGCATCATTCCGTATCTTTCTAACTCACAGACTGGGTGAACTGACCCTACTCTACTTGTCCACATGTTCAGCTTCTTGATTGCCCACCATGCCTTGTACTCGATCTCCATCGAAGGTGATGTTTTACCTATCAATTAACCGATGCGGGACATTCCTCGTGATTGTCTGAAAGCTTCGGCCCTGTAGGCCTATAGCGCACCGGCAAATGATGGACCAATCTTTCCTCGTTGGTGTTTACCACACTTCATTAGAATGGTCTGATCTCCCGTTGGCAAGTTCTACCACTCGCTGCTTCGAGGATGGTAAGTGATTAGCACCAAAAGCGTTACGGCTAAATCTGGCTCTAGATAGGTTTTCGTGCAGCTTTTTGTGTATCACCAATCATATCATGCAACACCCCAGCGCCCGTGTGTTCTGCATCACTATGTCAAAGCTTGTTGCTGGTTGCTCGCGTGCTTTTGCGCTTACCAGAGTTTCCACACGCACATTATATGCTAAAACCATGAAGACGTAACCTACCTCATCACCTATCAAAACATACTAAAATCAAAGAAAGAATGAAGGCAAAAGTGATAAAAAGTTGTGCGTGCGATAGACAAAGAAAAGGCGCAAAGGGAAGATCACTCTGTGAGTTTCGCCGGTAAGATTTGCGTACTACCGGATTGCTTGTAATTGCAATCCCAGCGAAACGTGAAATTTCGGGCTAGGCTCAAAAATTTCACAACCATCGCTCACGGTCGCAGCCATGAAACACCCTTGTACCATGAAAGCATGAATGGGCTAAGGTTAGCCAGTTAGCTGAATAAACCGCCAGCTGCCCACGTAAACCCTCTCGATTTCTCTATCCTCCTGTGTACCCCATACCATGAAATTCTCATTAGTTGTTTAATTTCATTAGAATAGGCTTAAATTTCACAATTAGTTTAAATTTTCACACTAGCCAATCGGGTCCGTCCCAAATGAAATCGTCGCCTTGTCATCCTTCAGAATTAATGCAAAACCCCACTCATTCTTTATGTATTACTTCTCGTCTCCTTATTTTATACTCTATTTTAGCCAAATGTTAGGCTCTTACTATAGTTTCACACAAAACAGGCCCATATAAACCCCCTCATGGTTTTCAGAATCCTGGCAAGAAATCGTAGAGAAATCTTTGGCATGCCATTTTCATTTTTATGTAAATATCTCCGCAGCCTCGCTAGTAGTTTTGGCTTCTTTCTCTTCTCTCTCCTCTTCTCCTCTCATTTTCTAGGCTACCAAACAACCCTTCTGAGATGATTTAACCTATGATGCCTGCTGCCTTCAAGAGAAGGTAGCTAGCTCATTGTGGGGCACACAAGTTGTCTCAGCAAGGAATGCTATAGGTACCCCATTTATGCATTCATCTTCTTAAACTGGCAAATTATCATTTAATGTCATTAATTGGCCAATACTTACCATGCTTGTGATACGTTGTATACTATCATAGATGCATCAGGGTTTTTAGAGTTTATCTTTGAGCCACTAAATGATGTTGGAATGTTAATGAACTGGCAATAAGATGGCTGTTACCTGTGGCCGACTCCAAATGGGGAGTGACTTTGTGGTTAGGTTTGCTAGTTAAACAGCATCCAGCTATGGTTTGACTATAGGTTATGTTTTGTCATAATGCTTATGAGGTAAACTGAGACACCTTTGGCTTCGCCCCATACTGCCAGCACTAAATCTTCAAAGCTACCTTTCACATCACTTCGCCTCACGCTATTCAAGCCAAACTACTCACACCGTTGCAAATCCAAAAATCCAAATAGAAAGCTCTTACCTTTTCAAGACTTATGCAAATCATTCCTAGATGAAAACCCATCCCCGTGTTCGACCAGACCGCTACTGCAAAGAGTTTGACTACCGGGCAGCAGGAGAACTCAGCATATAAATTTTGTTGATTCCGGGCCAACCTACCGTGGCAGGCACGACCATCAAATGGCGCCATTGCCGGATGGTGCTCCATGCATTTGACGAGGGGCCAGAAACACGGTGATCCTCATCACAAGCTTTGTGAATTTATTTTATATTTCATTGTCATTTTTTATTTTATTTAAAAAATAAAAATAAAAAACAAGGTCATAGATCGCTTCGTGTTGTTTTGTGTGGCCAGTAGGATCATCTTTCCAAAGAGCCAATTTTAGAGAAAATGGAACCCCCCACATGAAGAGTTAAATACAATGAGGGTAAACTCAGAGCTTATAATGACTTATGAGGGACACAAAGAACCTTCCATGGCGTTGGCAACAACCCCAGAGAGAAATCAAACCTAGGTCTTGTGAGAGAATATAGGACCAATGATGGGCACCTCCTACAAGAGCACCTAACCCATGACCATTCACCTCCTCCAGCATCCATATATTATGGGCTCTGTCTGGTCAACCACCACATCCAATCTCCCACCGAAAGCAATTCTAGACCTTACCAAAATGGTGGGTGATGTCGTGGGTAGAACAAAAGGAATTCAATGCCCACCGAGCAAAAATCCACCGAGAGAATTTCCAATTCAGAATATGGGCTAAAGAATGACTGAGCCAAAATGGACAACCCGCAAGACTCATTGAAAGTCTCATCAATCGCCAGCAGTTGTCCACCGAGGACAGTGTCAATCGAAAAATTTTGGGTGAGCAAGCTCAACTGCAGCCTTAGGAGGAATTTAAAATGGAATCGAAGCTCCCGAGAACCGCAGGATGCCCCGAATCGTGTTAATTGCCTGACAAAGAAGAACAAATCGCCTTAATAACTGAGGAGGGCAAAGTGGTATAGAAGCAGGAAAGAGCCACAAAAGCTACCTTTCCAACCACCCTTGAAACAACCCCACCCGCCACCGCCCAAGCCACCAAATGCCCACCGCCAATACCCCACCGACCAAGTGTGACACCCTTCACCCGCATCACAAATCCAACATCCGCACCTGCCCCCAAAGGTAAGTCTAACCCATCATCGTGGCGCCATGCAAAACTTCAAGAGATTAGTGGCCCTCACATGTTTGCCACTACATCAAAGGCACAGCGTGCCTGCCTATACCGCATGACATGCTGGTTCTAAAAGTGGTTCGAGCTCGAGCACCCTGTCCTTCGCATTTCCTAAGCTCCCCACTTTTTGTTTTAATTTGTTTTGTTTTGTTTTGTTTATTTTATCGTATTTATTTTTATTTTTTAATTTTTCTTTTATTTATTCTTAATTTTTAGTTAATTTATGTTTTTAGATTAATTTTTACTATTTTGCAAGTTTTCTTAATTTTCTTGCACTAATTTTTCGCCTTTTGTGCAAATTCTTGAAGCCTCAGATTGAAAATCAAAGAAGGCAGAAAGGTGAGAATTTTTCGCAATATAGTTGTACTACACTCTAGCTTAAGCTTTAAAATTCTCATGAGATATGAATTTCATGAGATGAAGTTTCGCTTAGCGAAGGAAATCTCATGAGATAAATGGGGAATAGTACTTCTCATGTGAATAAAGGTTTGAAGGACCCATGTTATGTTAAATGTCTCCTGACAAAATCGCAAATAAAGGTTCTTTTATTTATTTTTATTTATTTTTGATTTTTATATTTTATAAAAAAAAAAAAGGGGGTTTGTTTTTTTTCTATATATATGTATATATATTATTTTTATTTAAAAAAAAAAACGTTTGTTTTTTCTCAGATATTATTTTTATTTAAAAATATTTTTATTTTTTTATTTTATTTTTTAACTTTTTTTATTATATATAAAAAATCGAAAAAATATATCGTTTTTTTTTAATATGTTAGTTTTTATTTTTATTTTTATTATTTTATTATTTTTATTTTTATTTCTTAATTATTAATTACTTTATTTTAAAAAAAAATTAATCAAAAATCAAAAAATTTTGCTATTAGACATAGCGAAATTTTCGCTAGCTTAGAGAAATTTTTTCGCTATGTCCCACAGTTTTGACCTCCAATTTTGTTTCGCTCATAACTTTTTCATCCGAACTTCGTTTTAGGCGTTCTTGGTACCGTTGGAAAGCTTAGAGAGTGTAGAATCCAACAATGACCAGAAAGACATTTTGACAGTTTTTATGAAGGTGTAATTTTAAAATGGTCCAACTGGTCACCTTTTTCTCTCTTTCTTCTCCTAACTTGTTTATTTGAACCCAAACTGAGTGAATAAGGCGTCGATGGAAAGTTTCTTGTGAGGTGGGACCTCATCCTTAAATGATCACATCTCACTGAGGAGGTAACACTTCCTTCTCTAATTTTCCAACTGAGTCCCATTTCTATTACCAGATGTTTGGCCTGTGGGAGTTAGTAAAGGAAGTGGATTTTTGTATTTATTCTTTTAGTATCGTTTTGAGTGCTTCCATTTTGTGATGCTCCTAAGCAATGGCCGGGGTCCCTTTCTCTATAAAGTTGTTATACTAAAATAAATTAGCTTTTCAAAATTTGGACCCGCTTTGCAACCAAAATTTTGTGGTTTTGCCTAACTCAAGTTGGAAATTTAAACTTTGTCCACCCTATTGATGCTAGATTGGTTCCATGCTTGGTCGAGTGAATGATTAGTTGAATTCTTATTGATTTCCTCACCTTTTCCACTCCTTTAGCTAACCACACACCGAGCACATTAGGTTTCAATGGATAGGCCGAAAAACTGCGGGCAACCTCCTTTACTTTGCATAACTCCATTCCTAGTTTCATCGACCACCTTTAATAGGTTAAGGACCCCGTGGAAAAAGAAAAAGAAGAAAAAACGAGAAAATAAAAGAAAAGAAAAAGAAAAATAAAGTCGTAACACTTTGCCTTGAAACCTGAGCACAGTCCGAGGGGTGTATGGCGAAAGCCTTTTGTAAAGCCCTAAGGCCCTAAACCTCACTCGGTCGGGAGTCACACTTGTGCCTCGGTTATACGGTGATGGGTGGAGTTTAGCAAGTTGTAGGTGCTGGAGTCCCGAAACTATCTGAGTCCGGTGAAGCCCGTAGGAGCTCGTGATCACCGATCCTTTGGCTCGATGCCCTAAACCTTAATTGGTTGGGAGTCATTGGTGGACCTCACTGACTTTGGTGAAAGCCTGACCTTTGCATTGCACCCTACAATGTAGTCAATAAAGAAAGAAAAGCATAACTATCCTTATCTATGTCGTTCAACGCCTTAAGGCCATGCTGCTGCTAGGTCAGATGGGGATGCAATGCAGTATAATTTATTGGCTCGACCGTTACATAAAGAACCGCTTAGACTTCGTGGAAATTCAAGTTAAGAGTCTTGGAAAAATAATATTGACCTATAAATTGATTCTATGGTTTTGGCTCTTTCTGATGGCCTGGGCTTTCAAACTCTATGGTCAATTTTTCGCCTTAAAGATAATGTTTATTTTGTATATACACCTTTTGAAAATAATAAACTTTTTTGAAAATCACGATGCATATCCTCGTTGTTCGTGATTGCTACTGGACTAGCAACGCTTCTATTGGGTGTGGGATTAGTACCCAAAAAGGCTCGGGGTCTCATTTTATAGGTTTTGTGCTTTTGCGCACTAATCATGAAAATTATACCATCAAGTGTTCAGGTGTTCTTAGTATCAATATATGTCGCTTAGAGGTTATTTTGGTTGTTTCAGTGTTTCAAGGCATTTCGAAGAGTTCAATATCGAGACATATGCTAAAACCATGAAGATTGGAACTCATTCATCAGCCATCAAACATACCAAAAATCAAAGAAAGAATGAAGGCAAAGTGATAAAGTCGTGCAAGATAGATGAGGGTCATGTTGAAGATCAAGACCCGTGAATTTCGCTTAAGATTGCTAAAAATTTCACGATTGCAAAATTTCGCAATCCCAGTTTAAATCGCGGAAACTATTCAGGCTGAAAAATTTCGCCAACCAACGCTCCTAGCTTAGGGTCGCGTGCCGCTTATCACCTGTGGTTCTCGCTATTAGCGAAGTCATAAATGCAATGGAACGCTGCCTACGAAATTCTCTCGATTTATCTCGTAATTTCGCTAGCTAATAAATTTTCGCTAGCATAAATCTTCGCCGCTCTACCGAAATCGGCTCATTCTAGCGAAATCATTCAGCCTTTGTCATCCTTTGTACCACGCAAACCGACTTCCCATTTCGGTGTATTACTTCCTCATTCCTTTATTTTAGCCAAAAATGTTGGGGCTTTATCGTAGCTTTCACATAAATGGGGCAGGCCTATATAAAGCCCCATGGTTTGTAACCCTAAGCAAGAAATTGAGAGAAATCTTGGCACATTTTCATTTTTATGTAAATATCTTCCGAAGCTCAATTAGGTTTTGCTTTTCTCTTCTCTCCTCTCTTTCTTCATTTTCTAAAGTTACCAAACAACCTCAGGATGACAACTCAAGAGATGCTTTGGCCAGCCTCTTTTCTTTGGAAGTTATAAGGTAGCTAGCTTGTCGCAGGCGCTTACAGTTGTCCTCATGTGTCAATGCTACAAACACCGATGATAGCCCTATAATTCTAAAACTAGGGTTAAATATCATTTAATGTCATTAATTTGGCCAATACTTACCATGCTTTAGGATACAAGTGTATACTTATTGCTGACAGACCAGTTTAGATGGTCTTTACGAGCCACTAAAATGATGTCAATGTTGCTCTTTAAACTAGCAATGTGAGATGCATGTTACCCGTGTTGACTCAAATGGGGAGTGATTCTAGGTTAGGCTTGCTAGTTAAACAAAGATCCTGCTATGGCTCGACTCAGGTTGCTTGTCATAATGCGAGGATAAAACCCGAGGACACTTGTTCGCCTCTATGTTATCAAGTTAGTGACCTAAATCTTCAAAGTTACCTTTCACACATCACTTCCTCATTTACAGCTATTCACTAAACTACTCAAGACTGCTTTTGAAACAACCAAAATCCAAATAGAAAGCCTTACCTTTCACACTTATGCAAATCTCATTCAGGATGAAACCCATCCCCTGTTCGACCCTTAGATCACGCTATACCGCAGAGCTCGACTACGCAAATAGGAGAACTTAGATATAAATTTCTGTGATTCCGCCAACCTACTCGTGGCACGACCAAGTAAGGGGTGGCCACTTGCGGTTTCACACCATATTTAGCCATGAGGTTTTCAAATGGTTTGTTACAAAATGTGAACCCCATCGCTAATAATGGCTTTCTGATCAAACCTCGGAAAATATGTCAGCTTTAGGAATTTAAGTACCACCGTGGTCAATGGGTCTCAAGTAGGGGATTGCTTCAACCCATTTGGACACATAGTCCACTCCCACCAATATGTACGTGTGACCATAGGACGTGGGGAAGGGTCCCATGAAATCGATGCCCCAAACATCAAAAAGTTCGACTACTAAAATTGGGTTCAATGGCATCATATGATCTACGGACAATTCCCAGTTTTCGCATCTATCACACACACAAGACATCTGGGTGTGCTTCCTTGAATAAGGGAAGGCCGTGAGGAAACCGTAATTTACAATACCTTCATATCATTGGCTCTTCCGGGAAGCAAAATGACTCGCCTACAGCGCCTCATGGTAGTGGCTCACTCCTCACGCCTCCGTGCACACACTTCCCGATTATTTATCCGCACAAAGATTCAACAAGTAGCGGCTCTTCCTAATAATAAGAACGGATCTTAGCAAAGAAATACTTCCTATCCTCGTTTCTTTCCACTCGCCTGGGATTTCTCCTAGGCGAGGAAATTGGCAATGTGGAGCATACCAGGAGCTTTTTCCACCGCATTAGGATTCTTCAGAAAATTCATCATCATGGTGGGCTACGAGTGTCACGGGCTATCGTTAACCTTGAGATGATCTCGCTACCACATTCTCCACCCCCTTTTGTCTTTAATTTGCAAGTTAAACTCGGGTTAAGAACCCATCGGATAAGCCTTGCTTTGGCATTTTGTTTGGTCAGGAGATATTTCAACGCGGAATGGTCCGTAAAAATGACTATATCTGACCACCAAGTAGCAAGCCTAATCCTCGTCTGCTTACAGACCACTCGCCACAATTCCTTCCTCCTCAGAGCCGGTATAGTTCCTCCGTGCTTAATTCAAGGTTTTGCTTGCATAGTAGACTACATGAGGCTTTCCATCCTCCCTTTGGCTACATCGCTCCGATCAAGTAAGATCACTTGCATCACACATCACTTCAAATGGTAATCGCCACCAGGGTGCTCGTGACAATCGTGGCAAATACAAATGGGGATTTCACTCTCTTCAAAGCTCTCCCCGACATTCATTTTCCTAAACAATTCGCATCTTTCTAAGAGTTTGTACAAGGGTTTAGCAATTTTGAGAAGTCTCTAATGAATCTCCTTCGTGAGAAGCCTCGTGCATTTACCAAGGAATTGGCTCTTAACCGTTTTACATTCGGCTGGGACGAAGCTGGAAATAAGTTCACTTTTGCCTTGTTGTCAACTTCTATTCCCCCGTCGAGATACGCCCCAGCACAATTCCTGGTCGACCTTTTAAAATGACACTTCCTCCCAAACAGCACCAGATTCTTCTCTTATGCACTCGCATCGGCTTCCGGGGACAGTCGACATTCTTCAAAATCGCTCCATATACCGCGGATGTCATCCATGTATACTCCATTATGCGCTCCACCATATCATTGAACATACCTGGCATACACTCCTAAATGTGGCCAGGGCGCTGTAAGACCAAAAGGCATCCTCTATAAGCATATGTGCCAAATGGACAAGTGAAAGTGGTCTTTTCCCCGTCCTCCTGCAATCTCTATCTAGAAATACCTCAATACCCATCCAAAAAGCAAAGAGGAACGGGTGTCCCGAAACTCTCTCAAGGAGCCGGGTCGATGAATGGTAACGGGAACGATCTTTCGTTACTCATCGAGTTTCTATAATCTATGCACACTCTCCAACCGGTGAGTAAGCCTGCAGACACCCTCCCCCTTTCATTTCTTACGCTTCTCACTCGACTTCAATACACTGGTGGGGCTTACCCAAGTGCTTTACCTGATATGGGGTAAATGATACCATTGAGCAATTTCGTGACTTCAACGCTAACTACTTCCCCGTGAACGGGATTCAACCTCCGTCGTGGTCGCCTAACAACCATAGACTCTTCTTCCGTAAATGTGATGAGTGCATCAAGGTTTATGCCTTAGATCAGAAATTTTCCACCCCAATGCTTGCTTGTTCCTTTTGAGGAGGCTCAACAGGTCAATCTCTTGTGAAGTGGTCAACAGGGATGAAACCACAACTGGGCACTGCTCATTTTCTTCCAGGAATGCATACTTCAACTCAACTGGGAGTGGTTTGAGCTCTAGCCATTGGGTTCCTTCGTTCGTCAACGGCCAATGTAGAGGTAGATTTCCATTCTTCTCCTCCAGCACTTTGCACTAAACTCATGCCTTAGGATTCTCGTTGCCTCCTAGGCACTTAGATAACTCTGGGTTAATAAATCTCAGATTTCATGCTCATTAGCCTCGTTTTTCCAAAAATCGTGATCTATTATACGTACTCTTCACAAATTATCTTCCTCCGAGTGCATATGCCTTTTACTCAAATGAAAAATATTGAGTTCTAAAGGGTCATATTCCCAAATGACTTACAACCCCACTCCGCGCTTTATTATGGCATTTGAAGTAGCTAAGAAAATTCGGCTTCCAAATACGATGGGCACATGATGGCTCCCATCGCAAATCGTATCAGTGGTCAAGTAATTTACTAAAGTCTACACTGATAGTAAAATCCATTCACTGTATTAAGACATCCTCAATGGTCCTCTCGCATCTTAATATATCTATCTGGCCATTTAGCGCAGGGATGGAAGGGTTTCAGCTTCTCCCAAACCCAGCTTGTACGTACATGGAATACTGGCAGCAGGTTCACGCCAGCTCCCAAATCTAGTGCTTTCCACACTAATGCCTCTAATATTAACCGATATCGTTTGGACACCTGATCTTTATATTTCACCGAGTCTCTTCAGACTCAATGACGGCGCCACTGCTCAACCAAAGGCCTTTTGTTCACATTGAGACCTCTTTACAAAGGTATAAGTCCTTCAAAATTTTGCATAGGTGGGGACTTGTTCGATCATGTCAAGGAGAGGAATGTTAATCTTTACTTGCCGTAAACATCTAGTATTTCCTGGGCTGGGTTAACAGAACTTTTCTTTTCTGAGAGCCTATGGAACGGAGTGTGGGTACTCAATCTTCACCTCTCCTGAAGGCCGACTGCTCTTCGTGGGTGGGTCACCCCGTGGAGCCGACTGCATTGTGAGCTTCTGATCGCCTGGACTCAGCCTCTACCACTCGCAGTCACCACCGCTCTCGCTTCATCAATCTTACATTTGATCATCAAGCTAAACCCCTTTTCATGCACTTCCCTCTCGATGTTGTCGTGGATCGAGGGAACCCTCCCTCTTTCTCGAACCCCCGCCGGGCCGGGCTGGGTCGACAACTTGAAATCTTAGCGTGCTTACCGTCCGCCTCGCTGAGCGAGCTTCTCACTAGTTCAATTTTCTTCTCGATTAGTTTGAACATTCAACATCTTCGTTTACAAATGTGCCTACCACCTTGCTCAAATTCAGGATCGCTTGCTCAATAGAGAAGAAGCGGAGGTGGATCAGTTGTTTAGACTGGAAGAGGAGCCAAATCATTGCCAGGTTCTCGAGGGATATATGCAAGGGGTTTCTGCTTCATGGTCAGATCGGATGCTGATCCTCGACCAGGTTATAGGTGTTGCCACGGAGCATTTATGGGTGGTCTATTCGATTCGTGACATGGGCATGCTTCGACAAAGGTTCTCAGGTGACTATTTGACTCGACAATCTAAACAAGAAGGTCGATGCATAACTCATTCACTAAGCCAGATTTCATGTCGATTTCTCATTTCCATTTCTTCCAATCTTCGAGCTAAAGTGGTCGCTTTTCTTTTACTCCTCTCGTGTTCTAAAGTGCATACATGCCTCCCCTCTGATGGTTCGAAGGCCTTAATCTCTGCGACTCGACTCCTGCCTCATCCTACGCCTTAGAGGTTTCTGTACACATAGTTCAAAAAGTCTACGGCCCATCTCGAAAGTGTTTGCTTAAAGTCACCCCCACACATTGTTTCCCATGGGTGGGGACATACCATCATAAAATGATTCACTAAAGATCCGTATCAAAGCCATGATGAGGGCATGCACTGATAGTGTCCATGAATCTCTCCCAAGATCAGAACCTCTCACCATCTTCGAAATGCAAAGGTGTAAATTTGTCTCTTCAAATTGCTGGTCTTATGAGCATCAAGAATTTTTTAAAAACTCTCGCTATGTACTGTACCCCAATTTCTAATGGTTCCTCGGGGCTCAAAGTGAGTTAAGCCACCCATTCTATTCCCTTAGTGGTTAATGGAAACAAGTTTACCTTTTAGCAAATCCATGTCCATCATACCTTCCCTTAAAGGTCAGGCAAACTTCCTCAAAATCCCTTTATAATGCGGTGTATGGATTTTCATTCCATACCATGATATGTGGGGGGTAGGGGTACCAAGTAGGGCCTCACTGCTACATCTTCAGTAGGAGGTATGATGCGTGAAGGGGCACCTAACTCTGGGTGAGGGTGTATGTGGTCCTCACGATCTATGTGCCACTGGATTCATAGGTTCCCGGTCGACTGGGCCGTTCCTCGGGTAGGGATCCATTTGGTCTATTGGCACACTGACTACAACTTTGTTCAATCGTGTACTCGATTCTCCTGTAGTTCACCTGATGCCCTCTTTCCCGCTGGGTGCATAAACACCTATTACAATAACCGAGACACAAGAACAGCACAAACAAGCTTCGCAAAAAGGGTTAATGTTAAATTCCAACAAAACCGACCGTAAGAAATAAAATCAAGCAAGAATCGCCATAGTGAAAAACTTGCGCTATAGCAACTCGAAATTCAAAAAGGGCTGTAAGGTCACCTTCACTTGTGATGTTGATCACAAGTACACTTCAACTTATCGTAGTCGCACCATCCCAAGAATCCGCCATTTGATTCGTGTCACTAGGGTGAGCGGAATCAACAAAATTTGTTTCCTATAGCCTTCCCATCGCCAGAGTCAAGCTACCGCAAAGATAGAGGTCTGTGGTCGAACACTGGGATGGGTTTTCATCCTAGGAATGATTCGTGACGTTGTTGAAAATGGCGTAGGCTTTTAATTTGGATTTTCGGATTCGCTTTCAAATACAAGCTGTTGATGCCGGGATTAATCGTGAAAAACTAAAAGTGAAGTGTGAAATGGTAACTTTGGCCAGTTACTATTTTGATAACATGGGGCAAACAAGTGTCCTCGGGTTATATCCTCGCATTATGGCAAGCAACCTATAGTCCAAGCCATAATCGGATCTTTGTTTAACTTTAAAACCTAACCCTAAAAACCACTCCTATTTGAGTCAACACAGGCAACATGCATCCATAGCCCCTTTAGTTCAAAACCCTAGCACTCAACCTCATTTCAAGCGTCGTGAAGACCATCTGAAAGAATCACAGTTGCATCTAACAACAAGTATGCACTCGTACTCCTAAAGCATGGTAAGTATCGCTAAAGTAGCTACATTAAATGATATTCAACCCTGGGCTTGGAAGATACATGGAGCCATAAATACAAGACTCAGAACATTTAAAACATGAGGACAACCTCGCGTAACCGCCACAAAACCAAGTCGGCAACCCTCCTCTCTCAAGCTATAAGGCTTAGCGTCTCTTGAGTTGTTTTCAAGAGGGGTGTTTGCACCCTTAGAAAATGAAAGAAAGAGGAGAGAGAAGAGAGAAAAAGCAACCCAAACTGAAGTCGCGGAGATATTTACATAAATGAAAAGTTGCTAAAAGATCGCTAGGGTTACAAAATGACGGGGCTTATATAGGCCACCCAATGTGAAACTACAAGAAAACCTAAAAAATATCACATCATAAGGGACAAGGAGGTAATACACCAAATGGGGTCGCTTGGCATTAATTACACAAAATTGGTCGGTGGAGCAAGGAATTTCGCTTATGCAGGAAAAATTCTTGCTAGATAGCTAAAAATTCGCTGAAGGTAAAATTCTCGCTAGCCTAGCGAAATTGCACAGAGATAGCTTAATGAGAATTTCGCTATACGCTGAACTCCTAGTTGTGAGAAATGCACCCCCGCTAGCCTAGCGAAAATTCCGAGAGATAGTGAAATGCGCACTCTCGCTAGGCACAAAGGATTTTGCTATATAGGAAATTTCGCTTAGCCTAGCGAAATTTCAATTTCTTCTAGGATTATAAATTTTCGCTATGGCTGGTGAATTCAATCCTGAGTAAATTTTCGCAATTATAGCGAAATTTCCCGAATTGCCGTTTTTCCTCACAGATACCGCACTCTAATGAATGTCCTCCATCTTCACTTTGCCTTCATTTCATCACTGAATTTTGATATGTTGATGGCTGGAAATAGTTTCAATCTTCATGGTTCATCACATCTCGATATCAAATTCGACTTTAATGGACGAGGTACATAAAAACCTGCAAAATAACCACAATAACTTAAATGGTAGTACAAGTGATACTAAGCAGACCTGAACACCTCAATTGGCTTTAATTGATAATGACAGCGCGCAAAAAGCACCTCAAACCTATCTCGAATAGGGCCTCAAAATAGCACTTTTCGGGGCACTAATCACTCCCATCACACTCCGAAGTCCCCATCGACCCCCATCACACAATGCTTCCATGTGTGATAAAATTCATCATTTTTCGGATTACATCTAATGATCATTTTTCAAAACAAATTCATTTGTTTTCAAACCAAAAACTTTTTGGACGTTACACCTCAATGATCATTTATATTCAAAACCATGTGTCTTTTTATGGGTAGTGAATTTTCGGGGTCTCACCGCAGGCTTCGCACCCCTTCCTACACTTTCATAGGCTTTCACCATTTGACACATATGTATAACAAAAAATACCGAGGCTTTCACCCGTAGGGGTATCTATCCCTACTTGCAATATCTTACACATATTTTCATTTTCATGTATACAACTATGCGACTCTGTTGGACGTTCCCCCACCGTCTCGAGTCTATCATCAAAAACCAAACGCAGTGTTGATCATAACCATACACTCACACCCATTCAATGCGATGTCCCCGTGCATATGTAATGCAATGCGCCATTGCATGTTAGATCATGCCACATGTATGATGAATACTACATGGACAACACAATCCACACCACTTACCGGGTGTCATGGACAATCACATCACCTGCATATGAATTCCATACAACATTTCATTCATGTCAATATATCATGCACGAATATATCAACATGTTATCACACAACTACCACCAAGCATGTTTTGTAAAGCCCCAAAAATACCCTATAATTTTATAATAATTTTATTATATATTCTGGGTATGACTGAGTTTCAACTGGGCTTTTCCGTAATTTGATAAATTAATAACTGTGAAATGTAAATTGAATGTATGAGCATATGATTTAATATTATATGCTAAAATGAGAAAATTGATCAAACCCGGAAATAACCCAAGTGAAAAAGGGCAAATGTGGAAATTTAAATAAAATGAGGACCTAGGAGTCAAATGATAGTTTAAATACTAATGGGAAAAAAATGTCTAAGTGAATAAATGATAAGGAAAGTGAAATAAAGAGTTAGAATGTAAAAAATGGAAAATTGGATTTATTGAGTGGCCAAACAAGGCCTTAGGAAGCTTAAGTGACTTAAGACAAAAAAAATGAGAAATGAGAAATGGGTGTAAGCCAAACATGGCCTTACACTTAAGAGATAATTAAAAGACCAAACTTGGTCTTAGGGCTCATATGAGCAAATCACGTTTTTGAGGAAGAAAAGAGGAGAAAAAGTGGGAAAAGCTAGGGTTTGGCAAGAGATCAAGTTTTGGTTGGCTTTGCTACCAATTTCTTGCTCCTAAAAGACCAAGCAACATACAAGAAGAGATTTGAAGAGGTTCAAGGTAAGAAAAATCAAAACCCAAACCTCATATTTTGATTTGGATTTTAGGGAAAAGCCCTAACTTGAGAGAAAAGAGTTTTCATTGATTCTAAACCACTTTTGGAGTTGTTTTGAATGGATTCCATGGTGGATTTTTGATATGGGAGAAATGGGAGAAGATTTGTGGAAGAAAAATGTGAGAAAATGCCAAAATCAAACATTTATGGGCAAAAACTCAGAGGTGTACCCTAGCATTCGATGGAGGTAATCTGCATCGATGCAATGGGCACTGCACGGCAATCGGGCCAACCGCAAGATCGTACTACCACTTGTTCCAACAGCCCTGTTTTTGCATGTTTTGCACCGTTAAGTCCCGTATTCGCATACCGATGTTTAGGGAACCTAAGAAATAAATAAAGGGGGTTCAAATAAGAATGAGACTAAGTCAAAACGATCGTGCACTCCTCACACCGCGATATTCGCTTAGTATGATTATTTCGTAGTAATCCACTTAAGAGTGAAGAATTTGCATTTGACTAGGTATGTGAAGACGAGCACATGACCTAGGACTCCGGTATCGAAGAGAAAATGAATCGATAATCGGGTTGTTCTCGTTCTCATTTGTTCTCGCTTGTTCTCTATTTGTGAAAAATACATATATATCGATTTGAATTATTAGTATTTGAAATGCTTGTCAAATATCTGCATGTATGCATGTATTTGAACTATAAGTGAATTTATTGTATAAAAGTAAATTTATTTGAAGTGTAATACTGAATGACCAACATGACGGGATTCACCAACTGAATTCGCCATAGGCTGCAACCGTAATTGCCGGGATGTGGAATCACATTGCTACCGACGACAATCGTGACGTGATTCACTAATCAACTGGCCGTGAACGCCACTTCTATAGCCATATGTGAAATGGTAATATTGAATGTGAAACCACATTGCTATTGAATGACAAATGTGATGTGATTCACTAACCGACCTATCGTGAACGTCCCTTCTATAGCCATATGTGAGATGGTAATACTGAATGGGAACCACACGTTACCAATGACAAATGAGGATGATTCACTGAATCGAATATGTCGTGAATGTCGACTTCTATAGCTATATGTGAAATCACAAACCGAAAAGAGAAAAATGATATAAAAAGTGTATTTGTATAAGTATCTTTTACATCGCATCGTGACATTATAGCGTATTATTGATAAATGCATGATATATATATTGGAACTGAAATGGAATAGAACTCAGATAGAACCACTTGGCATGAAAATGCTTAACGTATTGTTTTATCAATGCCAGTAATTTGAGTGATAGATACAAGGAAGCAAGACCCAAGATCGAGGAGCTCGGAGTCATAGAGAAAGAATTGCGGAGTAGGCTCCGTCATATGCATTCACTCCTTTTCTTTTGAACATTGACATTTTGTAAAAACACAATTTGAACTCTGAACTTCTATTTTGTAAATGCATTTTGTTAAATGTAAATATTATGGGTCCTTTGAATTTGTAAATGTTTATGGGCTTGCCCAAAATGAAGTGCTTCCGCCGTAATTAAAAAGTCTAAAATGACAATAAATACAAACAAACATGTTTTGGAGGCAGGAAGATAATTAAAATGTCTGAGTAAAACGGATTCGGCTTTGGATCCTAACCGGTCGAGTCGGGATTCAAGCTAAGTACACTTTGAAAAAACGAAAATTTACCAAAAAAACAAACTAAAAGAATTAAACGGGCATTCCGGATCATTAAATGAAATTGCTAAAGGGATTTGATAAATGGCTTCGACCGGGCGTCCTCGGGCTTTCGGTTCGGATCCGCCAACCGGGTCGGTCCGGGCTCGGGGGTCGCTACATGTTTATTCAAAATCAAGTAATTACACCCTTGATCCTTGAGGCCAAGTCTGATATATACTATGTCCATAAAACAGTCCACAAAACGGCCCTGAGACAAGCCATAAACAGGCTACTAAACCAGCTATCCACAGGCCTCAATCATGCCCTAAACAAGACGTGACAACAGTCCCACCGCATCAAGTAGCACTCAATTCAATCCTAACTGTAACCCAAAACTGACACAACAATTAAACAACCTAAGTCACAAGGCTCTCGGGAATGAAATGGACCATAAATTGAGCTATAGAGGTCCAATTTGGGAGATTCAAAATCCTAAAATCAATTTCATTGATGCAGCCATACCTATGAAGGACACTAGTCCAATTTTTCCTTTTGGTGACTAAAAAATCACCCCAAAATCGATGTGATATGGGTCAAATAGGGTAGCTTGTGGAAGTCTGGAAAATAACCATAACTTGGGTTGTAGAGGTTCAATTTGGGTGATTCAAAAGCCTAACATCAAGTTCACTAATGCAGCTACAACTTCCATTAAGGATACTAGTCAAATTTCCCTCCTTTTCCCACCGAAAATCGCCCTGCAAAATTCAGACAATATGTAGGTCTAAAACAGGCAACTCCCATGGCACAAATGGACTATAGCTTGAGTAATAAAGGTCAAATTTTGGTTATTCAAAAGCCTAACAACAAGTTCACAATTGCAACTACAATTTCCATGAGGAATACTAGTCCATTTCCCATTTTTTTTCAATCGAAAATCAATCCCAAAATCCGGCCAGTGTGCATGATCATAACAGGGCTGCATCCCCATAACCCCAAAATTATGCCAAACAGCCCCTAAGGAGCCATAAAACATGATTTTTAAACCCAAACAACCCCTAAGAAGCTATAGAATTGGATTATTAGTTCAAACAACCCCTAAGGAGCCCTAAAACCTGATTTTCAAAACCAAATGTTTCCTAAGGAGCTGCAAAAACTGATTTTTCAAAAAGCTATAAAATTTGATTTTTCAACCCAAACAGCCCCTAAGGATGGAATTTATGCCAAACAACCCTTAAATCAGATTTTTAATCCACAAAAAGTAGGAATAAACCAAAGTAGGAAGAATCCCTACCTCTTGAAGTGTAGAAGAAACTCTAGGAAGTCCCTGTAAACACTTCCCCAAACCAAAACCTGATTTCCCAAACTCCTTGCTTGAATCCTGAAACTCGTGGGCTGGGCCAGAAAATCACGTTGGTCTCGCTGAAAGGTGACATGAACCTGCTCTAGCTCCATAAACTATTTGTTAAATTATAAATTGGCAAGGAAGAAATCCTCTCTTTTTATTCTTCATCCTTCCTTTCTCAGATGAAACACCAGGAAACAGACCTTTCCTCAAAAATCCTTTTTTTTACCAACTTAATCCTTAAGTTTGGAGACATGGCCCACATCGCGCCTTGTGCCCATCACTCCTTCGAGTCCGTTTTTGCCCTGAGACAATTAATTCATTCTAGCTATGTCAAACATCTAAATGAATCTTTATTGCCACCTGATGTCCAAATTTCAATTTTCTTATAAATCCTATTTTTTGGGGTCACTAGCACTAGTCGCCCGAAAAAAACGTGAAAAATCCTATTTGCCTTCTTAATCCGATGAAATTTATTCCGGGGTGTTCAGATTTTGCCAGACCGAATCCAACAAAGGAGGTCCAGCTTCATCATTCGAGATCTAGAAAATTCAGGTTTGTAACCTATATTGTCGCAAGATTCACCGCTTTGTTACGAAAACTTCAAATTTACTCCAGTTTTATAGGAGCATGTTTCGTCAGATACGGCTTTCTTACAAAGTGTTGTGTGGATTGTTTTGTGGGCATTACACATGCCACTACAATGGGCCCTGACGTAAAGGATGTTATTACTTACCTCGTAATAAATACGCTATTATCACGCTTTGATCAATGTTGATGTGTGCTATGTATTGACATTCTAATGATTGTTTGATGGAAATTATATGCGTGTAATATAATTGGACATGATACATGGTTTAATGTCCATATGACATTCATCACATATGAGGCATGACATTAACATGCAATGGGGCATCACATTGCATATGCATGGGAAACATCGCATTTCATGGGTGTGAGTGCATGGTCAGAAAACTCGCACATCGCGTAAAGGATTGATCGTGTCTCACTATTGGACAAAGTCAAACAGAGTCGCATGATTGAATAAAGTGGTAAAAACTTATATTGGGTAATAGCAAGAAGGACTAGATACTCCCTCGGGTGAAAAACCCGGACTGGTTTAGACACTCTTACGGTGAAAGTCCAAAAAGTTTGGAAGGCGTGTGGAGCCTACGGTGAGACCCCAAAAATTCATTGCCACAAAAAGATACATGATTTTTGTATATGAAATGTGGTTTGGGGTGTAACATCCAACTAGTTTTGGTTGATAAACAGCCACTTTTTTTTTTGAAATGATCATTGAAACGAATCCATCAATAGAATTTTTCAGTTACACAGATCACATCAGGTGGAGAGAGTTTCCAGAATTTACTCAAGGCATGGTGCATGAGTAGTCTTTCATTTCATTTAATGGCATGGATTTAGATCACATATCGGCATTGCATTGTGCTAAGGGTAGTCCTGTGAAGACTCGATGTAATGGGTGCATGGATGAGTCTCAGTTCTCATTCCATAAAGATGGTATGTGGATTCCAAATCTAGAATTGCACATTCTACTTGGAATTGTTTTCGATAATGTAAATTGACAAAGGTGAACATGGTGTTACATTGTGTGGTGAGAGTCAGTAAATACTCTGTGTATGATGCATGGATGAGTTTCACCTCATTCATAGCACAACTTGGCATCAGAGCACAAGTATACGATAGCCTAAGGCTTTGATGGGATCTTAATACTGAAGATCGGCCACGTTCAATCCCGGTCCGACCCTATCATGGTCCGACCGGTCTTCGGGGTGCGACCGTATACCGGGACTCCTTACCGCTTTATCGACGCTGCATATCTTAAGTCTTATAATTATATCAACATATCATATACAAAAGTCCAAGATAAAACTACCACCGTAGTGGTGTTTACAGTGTCACATATACAGTACTGAGTCCCTTTTACATATTCAAAAACTATACATTTACATTTATCGATCGTAGCGAACCTGATAAAGTTGATTTAACCCTACTCGTAGGCCGTCAGTGATGCAAGATTATCGCTTTCTATCGTACCTACACTGATTAAAACTGCATAAGCTTTACGCTTAGTGGGAAACATAGGTAATATGCATATACACAGTTATAGTGAGCATATAACAATAACAGATATCAGAATTTACATGCATTCATATAAGAAATTCATACAATTACTTATGCTTCTAATAGAATTATGCTTATTCGGATCTCCCATATGACTGGAGCATCACAGACTTATAGCAACTTATGTTTATTCGTGATCTCCCCGTAGGGAGTTAAGGCAGCCTTATTGTTTGTTCAAGTCTCCGTGAGATTCACGAGAACTTATCTTTATTAAGTACCCGTAGATGCTATGGAGTTAACGATACACAATTGTTTACTCTTATTCATCATTCTGGTTATTTTCACGTAACTATGGGAATACTGGGCCGTACTAATGCCAAATGGTAAGACCACGACACAATAAGTATCCAAAGATGCTATACAATGCGAAGTCTTGGTATATAGCGAGGAGTCTTGAAGCGCTGAGCAGTCTTGGTAGCACTGTCAGGAATCTTGAGTACTTGTCGAGTCTTAGTGAGCATAAAGCGGGAATGCCGTACTAATCGAAGTGTCGTAGCACTAATCAAAATCGCAAGTACTTATCGGGAGTGTCATAGCACTAATCAAAATGCCAGGAAATCTTGATGAAATGTCATTAGCACTAATCGGAGATCTTAGAAATCTTGACAAAATTGTCGTAGCACAATCAGAGACGTATCGCCACTGCGTCCATTGACCAGTTTAAGTTTCGATTTAACACTTGGTCTTAGGCATTCCTATGATTATATGTATTTAGAAACTTCCTATCTTTATTATTGGGGCAGGATCTTTGCTCCCATCGAGGTACGGTACATTCTTCACTTACTTCTTTCTTATCTTAATGATTAGTACCCAAAAAGTGCTATTTTGAGCCCTATTTTATATAGGTTTTGAGTGCTTTTTGCACACTAATCATGTCAATAATGCCAATTGAAGTGTTCGAGGTCTTCTTAGTATCACTTATCTTGGTTGCAGAGGTTATTTTGGTTGTTTGCGGGTTTTGTATACTTTGAGAGTTCAATATCGAGATAATAATATATTTGAATATGAAAGATCGAACTCATTTATCGGCCTTGAACATCTGAAATTCAATGAAGGAGAATGAAGGCAAAGTGAGAAGAAATGATGTAGTAGAGGATGCAGTGTGCAGCAGTGAAGAATATGCAAACCTAAGAATTTACTTTAGATGAGAATTTGTGGGATTGCGAAAATTTAGCGATCATAGCGAAAATTGCAATCTATGAAAATCAAATTCGTGAACTGAAAATTTCATTGTCTTATTTGTTCCTATGAGTACACACTTTATTATCTCTTAAAAATTTCGCTAAGCAAGCGAGAGTGCCGGTCTGCGAAATTCTACGATTTATTATCTCTACGTACCCAATTGCTTCACACAGCGAAATTTTTAGTTAAGCAGATAAATTTTAAGCTACCTAGCGAGTGTTACGCTAGCGAAATCTCTGTGTCATCCTTTTTTGTAATTAATGCAAGCCAGACCTCATTTTGGTGTACTACTTCCTTGTCCCTTATTTTAGCCAAAATGTTAGGCTTTATTGTAGTTTCACATAATGGGTGGCCTATATAAACCCCCATAGTTTTTGTAACCTAAGCAACTTGAGAAGCAATCTTTTGGCACAATTTTCATTTTATGTAAATATCTACGCAGCTTTAGTTAGGGTTTGGTTTTCTCTCTTCTCTCTCCTCTTTCCCTTATTTTCTAGGGCGCGAACACCCTGCCAGGGATGTGACTGAGATGCTTGGCTTAAAGCCCCTTTCTTTGAAGAGGAGGTGGCCCCAGCTTGGTTGTGGGAGCGGTTGCGGGGTTGTCCTCATGTGTTAAATGCTCTGAGTCTTTGTATTTGTAAGCTCCATCTTCTCAAACTAGGGTTGAATATCATTTAATGTTATTACTTTGTGATACTTACCATGCTTTAGGATCTGATTGCATACTTGTGCTAGATGCGTGGTTCTTTAGATAGCCTTCTGAGCCAACCCGAAATGATGTTGAATGTTGGGTTTCCAAACTAAAAGAAATTTAATAGATGCATGTTACTTGTGTTGACATTTCAATAGGAATTGATTACAGGGTTAGGTTTGCTAGTTAAAAGCAAAGGTCCCAGGTTATGGCTTGGACTATGGGTTGCTTGTCTTAATAGAGGATAAACAGAGGACCTTGTTTGCCCCTATGTTATCAAGTTGGTGACTAAATCTTCAAAGTTACCTTTTCACACATCACTTTAGGTCTTCTGATTGTCGAGTTTTCAAACTACTCACACTGTTTTGAAACAAATCCAAAATCCAAACAAAAAGCCTCGCCATTTTCAACAACACGTCTGAAGTCATTCATAGGATGAAAACCCATCCGTGTTCGACCCTAGACTACTATCTTTGCGGTAAGCTTGACTACGATGAAGAAATATAGGAATATAAATTTTGTTGATTCCATTTCACCTATAGTGGCACGAATCCACTTAACCACACATTAATCATTTATTAGAGTTCAATACTCAGGCATGCAATTTTAGCCATCACGTAAAATAACAAGCAGAGCTGCGGGAACAAGTGGTACTAGTCACCTCTCGATCGATACCCGGTGTCGATTAGGTTACGGAGGGAAATGTAGGTACCAATTTGGAGCGATGCCGTGCGGAATTTACTACTTTATTAGAATGCCAGAGTGCGCTCAGAAAATGCAAACATACGACTCAAATACGCGAGAAATGGCGAATTCACCATTTTCATGCACTTTTCTTCATAAATCTCTTATATTCAGTATTGATCAAAAGTAACATGGAATCCCCTCCAAACAACTCCATAATCACTTTTAATTAGTGAAATCCAGGATTCATACGAAGTTCTGAAACTCTACAAAACCTTGGAATTGTGAGATTCCATATCTAAGTATTATCAACTGAGGTTACTCAACCCAACTTCCCTTAAATCTAGAGTTAGGATGTATTCCTAACAAAACCCTAGAAAAGGGAACCAATTAATCTCTAAGGAAAACCCTAGCAATCCATACCCAAGTAGTTTATGTACAAAGATCATACCAAAATCCATACAATTTCATACTCAAACTCCAAAGATCCATACAAAAGTCATGTATCCATACCTTGGCTTGATTTCTCTCTTTCTTCCTCTTCTTCTCCTTCCTCCTCCTCTTCTTTCCGTAAGCCCTTGTTTGGAGACCAAAAATGGGTTATTTTTTGTCTCCCTCCCCCTTTTATAATTAAAGTTTCCTTTATTTACCTTTTTGGTCCTCCATCTTCTACTAATTTCTATTCCAAGTTATGTTATTTCCACTTTGACCTCTAATTTTATCAATTCATGTCTTTGATGCCCCTTTTTTAAAAATTGCACTTTTATCCTTAAATCTTGCACAATTTTCTGATTTTTAAATTTCTATATTTTCGCATTTAATTTACGAAAATTTTAATTTATGCCTACAAAATACCCTAAATATGTTGAAAACAACTAGGGTATATTTCGGGGTATTACAAGCACAGCTTGGTATCAGAGCATAGGTATATGATTACCTAGGGCTTGTATGTCTGATACCAGCGTCATAGCTTGGTGTCGTGAGTTGTTAAATGTAGGCATTGCATGTGCACTTAGGTGGGAGGGAGCCTGCAGCCAGGAATTTTGCTCTATTGAGATTTGGCTCGCCCTTTATAGGAAAAATATTTCGGGGTGAGACAGCGTCGGTGAGTGGCTCTCATCAGGGATCATGATATGGCCAGACATGTGGCTTGTGGAAGATTTTGTAAATTAAATGTTTTAGAGCAAACTAGTTCAAGCAAATGATGTATCTGATTGTAATTAAACTCTTATGGTTTATTGTATAATAACCTTTTATGTTAAATCATGGGTCCTTATCATGGGACTCAACGGTATGGTGTCGGGTTATCGACATCTAAGAATCTTCTAGGGTTGATGGTGGATCCGACGGACCCCACACACCGGGTTTGGTTGTGAGCGGAGGCGGCCTTGGGGGGGTTGGCAAGATGCCCTCCCATTGATGGTTTGCAAAAGAAGTCCTCGGTAGAGTGCGGGAATCCACTTGCACACCATAATGAGCGACCTATTCTTTGAAATGGGGCGAAACTTTGCCCTCCCTGTACTACAAACTTCGTGATGTTAGTCATCGATGGTTCTGCAGCTCACTGCTTTCTTTGTAGTCCAAAATTTTTCCTTTTTATGACATGGTGTATCTTAGTGGTTAAGGTTGAGGATAGGATTCTGGGTTTTCAAACACACCTATACTTGTCACTCAAGCCTCTAAGGTGATCACACTACTCTTTTGAAGAAAATTACTGCAAGTTTTTCACTTAGGCAATTTATCAAGCAGTTGGTGGGCGTTGTGATGAACATTGTTCTTCCAACACTTTGTAACCTTATATGACTTCCAAACACCCCTAATTCCCTTCTCCAGTAAAAATCAAACAGCTCAAAATTCGATCATTGACAGCAAATGCCCGAGAAATCAAATAAGAACTCCAGTAGGGTGAAATATCTTTGATGGATGGAAGAACCTTAGGGATTATTGATCCAATATTGTTCTTGAGTGTTCTGGGGCATTCAAAATCTTCTTGGATTGCCTTAGGAAGACTTGTAATGGATGATTCTACAAGAGAAGTTGAGAGCAGTTGGGGTTTTGAGATGAAGAATGTCTGAAAATATGACCTTGTTGGTCTTAAAAAGATCGCGTCGCGACATTAGAGATTAGCGTTGCAGCGTTCAAGAGCGATGTCGCGGCGTTGATATGCGTCTCGTGTTTGGGTAGCGTCGTGCATTACGGGCAATGTCGCGACATATTTCAAGCCAAGCGTCGCTGACGTTTTAGAGTGATCAAAGAATTTTAGCCCGGCGATGTTTCAACCTAGCATTAAGTGGTGATGTTCGAGAGGTTAAATCTAACGTCCGCGAGAAGTTGGTAGCCAACGTCGCGATGTTCCAAAGAGCATAGTTTTTTTTCTTTTTAGGTAACACCATAACGTTCTAGAGAGCTTCATTACAAGGCTTTTGGGAAAATATTTTCTATGTGTTAGAAAACTCCCACTAGAATATGCAACACTTTTCGGGCTTATGTATGCTTCTCAAGCTACCCTCCTTCATAAGCTTCAGCACAAGACTACAAAAACCTGAAGCAAAGAAAACACATGGTTTATCATCTATGAACTCCGAGAAAACTTAAATTTCTAAAATCATAACGAAAGCACTAATTAAAAATGTTTAAGATTGAGTTAAAGCAAAAAAAACTTCAAAAGGCTTGTGTTGCCTCCCAAGTAGCGCTTTGTTTCACATCGTTAGCTCGACTTCTCTGAATCTTGATGTTGGTTCTCAAAATGACTGAAATGCTCACAAATCCTCATAGTGCTCTAGTGCACTGCTCATGGCAGATGGAATATATGGTCTCCTGCATCAACTCCTTGGTTTTTACGTACTACACTAAGCATATCCTTGTTGTTGCAGTGCGCCATGCATGATCTCCTTGTGGTGAAATTCCAGGATGTCGTCATTTGGGTCGTCATCCGGATGCTTCATAGCTTATAATACATGGAACATTACCTCATATTATAGAACTCTCAATTTAAGCTCACCCTCTTGAACATTAATTTGAGCTTTTCCTGTAGCTAAGAAAGGTCTACCAAGTATGATGGGGATCGTATCATCTTCTTCCATGTCTAAGATGACAATGTTTATTGGGAATAGGAACTTATCCACTTTTACTAAGACATTTTCTATTATGCCTCGTGGGTGTTTGTAGGACCGATCAACCATTTGCAACAAGATTGTAGTTAGTTTTGCTTCCCTCAAATTCAACCTTTTAAACATTGAGAGCGACATCAAGTAGATACTTGCTCCTAAGTCACAAAGAGCTTTACCTGATAACGAGTTTCTGATAGAGAATGGTATAGCAAAACTACCCGGATCTTGCAGTTTTGGTGGGAGCTTCTTTTGGAGGATTGCACTACATCCTCTATTAGGGCAATAGTCTCATATTCACCAAACTTCTTCTTATTCGCGAGTACTTTTCCGCGAACTTCACATAACCCAGCATGTTCTCAAGTGCATCCATGAAGGGTATATTTATATGCGGTTTCTTAGAAAAATTAGAGAAACTTAGCAAATTGCTTCTCGACTTACTCTTATCGATCTCTAAGGGTAGGGGATAGTGGGGTCGGCTCGTGATGCTTGTTAATCCACTTGCTCTACCTTTGGATGTTTATAGCGGAATTGCTTAGTTGGGGTTTATCCCCATCTTTTTGCTCTGTATCAACCTCTGTTTCATACTGGTATAACTATTTTGGCTCTTTTATTATCATTGGTAAAGGTCTTGGTGTAGCTACTTCCCTTCCACTTCTCAGAGTTATTACTTTGCAATGTTCCTTTCCTCCTCTCCTAGGATTTACCTCTAAATTAGCAGTAATGAACCTTGAGACCTTTTAATCAAAATCGTTGCCATCTGGCCCATTTGTTCGAGGTTTCTGAGTTGGGCTCCTTGATTATGTAATTGAGTTGATTGGTTTTGCAGCTGTTGAGATTGGTTTTTGAAATTGGCCTTCGTCTCGTCCCTAAAAGCAGTATCAGATATCATCATATGAGCTAAGGCTTCCTCCATATCTACTTTCTTCTCTTTTGGCTGATTATTTCTTTGCATTGGCTACACTATGTTTTGATTATTTTCCAAGGGGAAGTTCGATTGTTTCTCTGACCACGACCTTAGAAATTATTGCTTGCATACGGATTATGTTGTATTTGCGATTATACCTAGCTATGTGATGAGCCTGCTCTATTGTCATCTATCACTTCTTGGCATTCCATTGTCCTAATGCGGTCTATTGAAAATTCCACATACCGAGCTAGTCCCCAGATAGCATGGGTTGAGGCTTCAGCGATTTTGTAATTGCTTAGTGAGTAATGAAGGCACGTGTTTGCTAAATTAGAAAAGACATCGGTACCTACTCCGCAGTTTCCGTTCACTTTTCACAATTACGTTCTTAGGACCATTGATAACCGTTTATAGCTATCTATCGATAAGTCGAGAAAGCATGTTTTGTCGTTCTTTTCGAAAATACCTCACGGAGTTGAGTATCAATCATGCGTCTTGTATGGGCATTTAGAAATTTGATATAAAATTGTAGATTTGCATCCACCTGGTCAACCTATGATAAGGACACTTCCTCAGTAATTCCTTTGTACTTGTCCATGTTTATTGACTTTCGCTATCATTTAAGGCAAGCTATTGATCTCGATCAAATGCAATGCGGTCTTAGTAGGGGGACAGAAATTTGTTAAAAACTTATGGACAATTTGCCCGACTTATGATAGAGTCGAGTGGTTCAGATTTAACCACTTCTTGGCTCATCACTCGGGGATAAGCGGGGAACCTAATCTGATCATTATGGCCTCCTTTGTTACCCCACTATATACATTATCACATGCTTCTAAGAAGCTTGTCAAGTTAGTATTGGGATCTTCGGCAGTAGCCTATGAGCGAATACCACTAGAATAATTGTAGTGTAACAACCTTCGGTTCAAATTATTAGCTTGAATCGGAGTCTGCGTATTATGGGCGTATGATTGTAGGTGGTAAAGTGAATTCCTCCAATAGCATATCTGGGTCATCAAGTTGAACCACTGGCCGACGAACATTATTGTTTCCTCTATTTCCACCTGGCAGTTCATTCTCATCCCTCATATTTGGATTATGTTGTAGATTCTTTGATGTGTTAACAAGGTATGATTATGCATGTAACACCCTTCTCTCCCTAAATCTGGCAGTTGTTAGTTCAATTTCGGGATCAAAAATAATTCTCCTCTGCCTCGTCTTTGCATACAAGTGACCAAACTCCTTGAAACACCACAAAGCACACCAGTAGAATTCTTAATCAGATAAAATTTAAAGTAAAAAAAAAAAAAACAAGAATTGTCTAAAGTAATATCTAAGTAAACAATTGTCAATATTGACACTTGACAGGCCACTAACTTTTTGTGTTACTTATATATATATATATATATATATATATATATCCACCCTTTCGCACAAGTGTACGCGTCGAGTTTAAGCAGTCTAGTGATAAGTCAAGGTCATCCTGAGGTTTGAGTGTCAACTATTGAACTTGACTTATACAATATTATTTAGATCTACCAAATTAAGGCTATAGATTCTCTAAGTAATTTACTAAAGACAACTAAGGTGTATTCCTTCCAATTAATTTAATATCTAGGGTTTTGACTTCACCTAATCACGGCTAATGGAAATTTAGAAAACTGTAACTCAGTTATATCACTTGCATTTATTAATGGCGAGTTGATATTTTATATGCATCAATCTCTCTCGAGCATTGAGCACCTATCCTATTAGCGGGTTATATTGCATCTCTACCTCAAACCCTAAGACTATCGAATGCACTAATGGCAAACCCTTTTTTCCACGTATAAAATCATGGTATCTCTACTCTCTGATTGATTATACGATATCTTATTCATGTCCCAAGAACTTATCATCTCTCGATCTCAAAACCACACCTTTGACATACTATATTGATCAAGTACAAGTATGAGATTTAATATAGAGATAAGACATTCAATAATTGCAAATAAAGCTGAATATATAAATTAATGCTAATTCATTGTCAGTAGGAGTTACATAAAACCACAGCATGTTTAGAAAAACCATACATATTAAAAAAAGAAAGACAGGAAAAGAGTAAAGAAAACAAAGAAACTCTATTCCGATTTGAGCCTTTGCCTTCTCTCATGCTAGCGTATACGTCGTCTCCCATCCTTTTAGAATAGTGCTTTAGCTTTATTTCTAAAATTTGGTGAACAACCCCAGTGGCGTCCTGATATTGGGGCGTCGCGGCGTTGGATAATGAAGATTTGAGAACATCATTAGACCTCAACGTCGTGAAGTGCGAACGTCACTACATTGGAGTAGGATTTTGCATTCCTCCAACTTCAAGTCTCCAACATGTCTCCAACTGCACCATTTAACCTAAAATATAAAAGATAGAACTGAATATAAGGTATGAAGCAAAAACACCCCTTATTTAAGTACAAACTAGATTGTAAACACACTAAAACACGGGCATATAATGAGTGTTTTAGACACTCATCAGTTATCCCTCATTAAAGTCTTCCACACCAATCGTCCTTTTCTTCTTATTCTTCTTTAAACTGGATTCATAGACCAACTTGGCGGAAAGAAGACCTCCGACTAGTCCTAAAAAATAATTAGCCTTTGGTGAAAATGTCAAACCTAAAAAACAAACCCTAAGTTATCCTTCATTAAAGTCTTCCACATCAATCATCCTCTTCTTTTTCTTCTTCTTCTTCTTCTTCTTTCAACCGAATTCATGGACCAACTTTATGGAGAGAAGACCTCCGACCGGTACTCTTGCCGCCCGCCAGTCCTCCATCCTTCGTGGCTTCTTCTTCCCTCATTGGTAGGTACGATTTTTTGGGTCTTCTTTGTTTTTTCTCCTTATTTGATCACATCTTCCCATCTTGTATTTCTTCTATGTTGATAAGGGTTCTTATTTACTCTCTATTTGATTCGTTTTTATTTTTTTCATTTGAAGAATTGTTTTTGTTGTTCCTAAGTTGTTCTACAATGTCAATGATGAATATGTAATTCATAAATTGCATTTTCTATTGTGTTTGTTTTCCAAAAAAGAAGGAAATTTTAGCAAACAACTATAAAAAGATTAATTTCAATTATGGAAGCTTCAAATTTGTCCTAAATAGTATTTACTACCATAACAGACAAAACTACTACCATAATATACTTAATCTACTACCATAACTGCTACATCGTGAAAATTTCTAAACCAACTACTATTAAAGACTCAAAGTAGCTTATTAACTCTACCACCATAACTTCAGAAAATTTACTATAATATATTGAATCTACTATCTAACATACATTGTTACAAATCCATTATTATTTTTAGTTGCTTATTGCATGAGCTATAATGTATGACTAACCATGATTACTTATCATTTTTTGTAAAACCCAGGAAAAATTCAATTTTCTCAATAGGGGTAAACCAATAATTTTGGTTGCAAGCGGGGAAATTTTCTAGATCTCGGATGGCGAAGCGGACTCCATCGTTGAATTCATCACATGATATATAGTTACCATAATAAATTTCATTTGATTATGGGGCCGGTCGATATTTCATGTTTTAGCGTGGTCTTTGGTGACACTTGGCATGATCATGTGGATGCCATGGCACCTACGAAATGACATGGCATGAGCCATGTGGTGCACTTGGAATAAATGGCTCACATTGAGCCATGTGTTGAATGATGTAATAAAGAATAAAGAAAAATCAAGAAAATACATGGCGGTGACAAGTGGCTAAGAGAAAAGTGGGGGGAAGTTTGAGCCATTTAGTGAGCAAACATGAGAAAATAGGATGGGAGCAAACATAAGTGAAGAATTCGTTGGATAAAAAGAAAAAGGAAAGAGGGGAGGAAAAAAGGAAAGAAATGAGAGAAAGAAGTAAACGGAGACATAAAGAGAAACAAAAAAAATATGGAGATTTTCTTGATGTTCTGACGGTCGGAGCTCGACGGTCTGAGAAGAAAAGTTGATCCACAGATCGCAAGCTACGCGTGGGTACCAAAATCTTGGAGTTTCTTCAAGCTCCACAAGGTAGGGAATTTTCCTACTATGATTATTTCTAGCCTAAAAGCCATTTAATGCCATAGGTTTTCTTCGGGCCGGGAGCGACCGTGTGCTAGTCAAGATTTTGAGCGAATATTGAAGAATTTTGGATGGTTCCTAAACGGTTGGAATTGTGTTTGGGGTTGGTTTGATCCCGGGATTGATGTATTTGGGTTTTGTTTTGGGTTTTGGTATCATAGTGATTGTGTGATGAATGGAACAAAAATATGGTTCATGGCAATGAAGGGACCGAGAGGTGCCCTGTATTTATTGGTCCGAGATTGGGACCATTTTGTGTGTTGTTGCTTGATTGAATAACATGTTGTGTGTGAAAAGATCATGTTGATATATGTTCTTTTGATGGATGTAAATTATATGTATAAAGTATAATTATCCATGTGTTTGATAATGCTATAAGTAGTTCTCATTTTGCATGTAACATGTTATAATATAAAATGGCATAGTACTGTTTCACATGCATAGGGACATCGCGTCAAAGTTGGTGTGTGCATGGTATTGGTTATTCACCATTCTTGGTAAATGTGGTAAAGCTCAGGAAATTGGAGACGATGTCAAAATTGGGACTGCAGTGAATAAATAATAATAATAAATTTTGTGTGTTTGGGTAAAGCAAGATGTGACAGATCCCCCCCTCCTAGGGTGAAAGACCCAAATTTTATTCTCGGCTAGACATATGAAACTAGCGATGAAAGTTCGCGAAAGTGTCGGAGAAGGCGTCGCGAAACTACGGTGGACCCAGAAATTAGCTACCCACAAGAAACACATAGGTTGGTAAATTTGGTAAAATTTAGTGAAATTAAATAAATCATCGGAGGGTTGTCGAGTTAAGTCATTGGGTAACCGCGATGGACAATAAACATCATTATTTATTGTATACTAGAAGTGTTTTCATCTCGAACAATAATATATATATGTAATAGTTAAGCCCAAGCGACAATTTTTTGAAATGAATTGCGAGTAAAGGATTTTTGTGAAATGGACACACACCTTGTTCGTATAGATGAATCTTCGGACGTACTATAGATTGACTTGACACACATGTCATAGTTTAGATAAACTACTACCATAACATACTGAAACTACAACCATGATATACTGATTTTACTAACATCATTGCTCAATCTACTACAATAGTGAAAATTTCTAAACCAACTAAAATTCAAGCCACTGAGGATGTTTAATCCATTTTTAGGTGCTTAATCAAAGTTAAGGTAGTATATCCCTTCACTTGAGATATACAATTTGAATCTACATACTAGTGGATGGGTCTGACTCTCAGTGCTTATGCCTTTTTGTTGTTTTTGTAGAAGCAGAAAAAATGCAAAGCGATGAACTATCGTCGCAATACAAGCGGTAAACCTAAGAAATTTCTCTAGATCTCGGATGTGACGCAAACTCGCCGTGAGTTCGTCCTCCACGAAAATCTAGGCGTCTGAATAATTTCGTTGAATTCCAAGGCGATGAATTCCATGTATTTCGAGCATTTGGGCCAATTAGGAAGTGACACATGGCCTGATAGGTGTACGATGTGGCTTGTAGAGTGGGGGGACACTTGGCATGGGTGGGCGAGTGTCATGCCCTCAAACCATGCATGAGCATGGTAGTGGGTGAAATTGAGACATGGAGAACACATGGCCTAGTAATGGCCATGTGTCAAACCAATTTTGGAGAGGTGTCCTACACCTAACCTAAACAGTTTGGTGGGTGATGGGGAGCAGAAAAAGAATTCGTAGAGTTGAGAGGAGAGGAAAGAAAGGAGGGAAAGAAAGAAAGGAAGAAGAAAGGAAGAAGAAAGGAAGGAAAAGAGGAGGAGTTGGTTTGCACTCTAACAGGTAAGGTTCTTCTCCTACTTGTTTTACCTTTGTCTAAGGGCCATTCAATGGCATGTGAAGCTCGACCTTAATATTAGGGCTAGTGCGTATTTGACCAGTTTGGACAATGAGGTCCATAATCCTCTGGTTTACATTTGGTTCGAGCTGCGAGTTGGAATAGGTTTAAATATGCTATTTTTTTGTGTAGTGTACTGGATTTTTGTGCATGTTGTTTTTCTAGTTTGAAAACTAGAAAAGCAATCCGAGGAGTTAAGTTTATTTTTTCTTGGTTGATAACATGTAGTTTTTGGTGTGATAAATGGTAGAAATGCATGCTGTTTTTCTGAGCTGGAAATCTGGAAAAAAATTCAAGTTTGCATGCTTATTCTTGGTTGATAACATGCAGTTTTTGGTGTGAAAAATGGTAGTATTGCATGTTGTTTTTTTGGTTAGAAAACTGGAAAGAAAATCCAGTTTGGTGTGTTATTGCTTCCATGCAGAATTTTTTGGGTTGTAAGACTGAAAAAAAATCTAGTTTGGTGTGTTATTGATTGAATGGAAAACATGCAGAATTTTCTAGGTTTTAAGATTGAAAAAATCTAGTTTGGTGTGTTATTGCCGCATCTTGAATTTTTAAGGTTAAGGCGAAAAAAATCGATTTGGTGTGTTATTGCTTCCATTAAATTTTATGGGTTATAAGGCCAGAAAAATCGGTTTGGTGTGTTATTGCTTGAATAAAACGACATGCATAAATTGTGCACTATACATGATGATATGGCATGTTTGATGATTAACATGGCTTGGATAAAACATGAATTATAGATATATATATATATATATATATATATATATATATATATATATATATATATATATATATATATTATGTAGTTTTATTATGCATGTAACATGAGATTTTATGCAGTGGCATTAGCATTGCATGTGCACGGGGACATCGTGTAATTCGGGTGTGAGTGCATGACATGGATTTTGAATTAAATTTCGGAGGATTGTCCATTATATTTAAATTCGGGGGATTTTCCAGTATATTGTACTATCGGAGAGTGACCAGTACAATATGATAAAATATCGAAGGGTTGTCCACAGTACTATCGGAGTCTGTCCAAATGAAAATATATCGGAGGGTTGTCCATAGTATTATCAGAGTCTATCCAAATGAACTATCGGGAGGTTGTCGAAAGTACTATGGTCTGTCGAATAAATATATTGGAGGGTTGTCCACAATACTATCGAGATGTCGAATGAAAATATTGGAGGGTTGTCCACAGTACTATCGGAGTCAGTTCAAATGAAATATATCGGAGGGTGGTCCAAAATTTTATGGTCTGTCGACAAACTAGCCGAGAACTAAAGCAAAAACCTTTGTTTAGAAATAATTTCAAACATAGGAAAAAATGCCATAGTGAGAGTCGGTGAGGACTCGAGGGCATGGGAGCTTAACTGGCATTCATGTAGAAAATTGCATGTTTTTACTTCAATGTGTGTGGATGTGTGAACATGGCATTGCATGTGCACTTAGGTGAGGAGTAGCCATTGTAGAAGAATTTCTCTACTGGGCATTGCTCCCGTCGTGGGACCACCCTTTCAGGTACACGAGAGAAGGCGACCTCCTTGGTAGTGGTCTGAAGAGTAGGGTTTGGAGTTTGAGAAGTAATTTTGCCAATATATATTAGAACAATCTGGTTTAATATATTTTGGCATGTAAAGTGTAAAAAGAGTTGTACATCAAACTCTTGTAAATATAAGCATTTGTGTAATTGTAAAGAAAAATATACAAGGTTTCCCTTATGCCCTTGTAATAAAAAGATTGTTTTTATGCGAATTTAGGAAGCTTATGGAAAAAATAAATAAATATGATAGGGATTTGGGTGTCACAGTTTTACTTGTAAGAACACACCACACTAGTGACCCATCCACTTAATGAGTGTTGTGGGTTGAATACCTTAGCCAAAAGAAGTTTTGCAAGGTAATCAACTCATTTTTGAAGTGTTGTCTCTCAAGGATCAAGGTAAGGACATGATCATTCATTTATCTTTTCCTAAGGTTTTGTAGCAATTATCTTTATGCATCTAAATTGGTTTTAAGATAAATTACTTTCGCATAAAGTTTTGGCTTACAATTAATATCAAAGCCAACCAATTTCAGATTTTGGATTTTTATTATTACTTGATCTTATTGGATTGGAAAGATTAATATGTGTATATGGTGTGTTCACTTATGGATTAAGTGATGGTGATCAAACCAATAGAGGATCATCAATATGTTTGATTATATGATAAATGGTTGTTGAAGTTTTCCCTAATAGTATTAAACTTCTTTATGTTTTTCAACCTTTTATTTTTACGAAATATACATAGCCTATTAATTATGCAATTGTAGTTCAAACCAATGAAAAAACTGTGATATATTATCTTTTTGAATTATAATTCATCACAACGGAAGAATTATAATAATATATATTTGGAATTATGTGATTTAGACCAATGAAAGAAATATGATCTCTCATGTTTGTAATTATCAATTGAAGAAGTATAATGCATATTCTTGGACTTATTGCAGTTTGTAGTTCGATCAACGAAACCACCAATGATCTCTTATGTTTATGAATTAATGTAATATATAACTCTTTTCTATATTAGATTCTTGTAAAGTGTAGTGTTAAATATGTTCATGACAATAAATATTTTTTATGTGAATCACAATCCATTTGGCAACAATAAATTCTATTATTAGTGTAAATTATCTAGTAATGAACTATTAAGTATGAAAAACTTTGAAAATGGAATAGATAAATTAGAATTGTTCTTGGATGTATGGATTTAGCCATGCCTTAAGAGGCCCTTAGTGTGAAACCAAATCACTATATGTAGAAATTTATAACACCATTACCACGCAGACATATGCTTAAATCTAGTAAAAAAAAAGGCACCAAAAACTGTTGTGACCAAAAAATAATTTGTATGCTTATAAAGAAAATGGTTATCAATGAATTCATTAAAAATTTGTTTGGTCTTATCTTTAGCAAGTGCTTACAGGTTATTACAAGTAATAAAAGTGGACTGTGAAGTCGGGATATGGATTTCTAGAGATTGAAAAGAATTTAAAATCTAATTACCCCCCAACTACTCAGAGAGTTCTACACTATTTGAACTTCCATTTCATATAAATTTTAATCTTGGGACTAAGATTCTACTGTTTGAATTCTACATCTACACTAAAGGAAAAATTTAGAATCTAAAACTGATAGCGGGTGAACGGATTATTGATGGAAGTGGACACTGGGATTTCACTGCTGTGAAATTATCAATTCTTACATCATAATCTAATTTGATTCTATCATAAATTGAAATCTAAAATTGTCAAAGAGGCAAAGTAGTATAGTTTGGATTTCTTCTTTAACCATACTTTTCATTGATTAGAGTTCATGTTCATTTCTAAATCATGTTTCTAATCAGTACTTTGTATTAAATTTATTTATAAGATCAAGAATTATTTTTCTTTTCTAATAACTTCATACCCATTTCTTATGACTATAGAATTCTTGCTTCCAAAGAAACCGAGAGACCATTCCATATTCCCTGAATGAATGATGTCTCATCCTTGAGATCTTAAAGAGTTCTCCCTCTCCTTGATTAGATCTAAGCTAACATAGGATCAAGATCATTCCTCTAGATCAAGGAGAGATCTCTAATCGATTAAATTGATAGATCATTTAACTCATTCTCAAACCATGAGCAAATTGAGGATTTATCTAAATAATCATTCAGAGCTCATTGATTCTTCCAATATTGATCCCAGCATACCCCAGCCATACTTTACTCAAGGCCTCTCAAGAATCTCCATCTCTATGTCACTGGGAGGGCCTCTTGGAAATCGAACAGGACAACGGTCCTTTTAGCATTATTAGTTTCCTATTAAGACAATTCACTTCGTTATCACCATTCAAATGATTATCAATTCCTTTATTTCCAGTCATTAAACAGGTAATTAATACATTAAATCCCCAATTTACAAAGAAAGAAAAAAAAGAAAAAATAATAAAAAAGAAAATAAAAGAAAAGAAAATATAATACAAAAAGATTCTCGAAAACTCTCTAACTGTGAAATTATATTGGACAAATTCATCTTGACTATTTCAGATGGACATTTTTGCCGCATGCTATGATCTCCCTCGAGTATAATTGGTGCATCCTGTTGTGAAGCTTTTAAAAAAAAAAATTGTAGGGAAGCGAGCGGAGTGATTGAAGACCTTGCCAAATCACAGTCTAAGGCTCAGTTGAAGCTTCGGGAGGCAAATATGAGTTAAGGGGTAGTGGTTTCATTGAGGTTGGGCCAAATTATGATTATACATAAAGCAAATCACGGATGTAGTTATGAATCTGGCCCAGGAAGCTTGATGAAGAAGAATACCTGTACACATGAAATATGACGATAGAAGAAAGAATTAGAAAAGTGAGGACTTGTTGGAGAAGGCGCCTGGGGTTAGGGAATAAGTATATGAATAAGCAAAGAAGTTATCACTTCCAAGCCTAACCTGACTTGCCGGCTTACACTATACACAGCACTAGAAACCGCGAAACTTTTCACATGGTGAAACGACAGCGGCCCTAGACCTGGGCGAGTGCAGTGACATGCTCGGCCGAGTTCCAAGAACAACGTGGTAGAGAGACGATAAAGGAGATTATCGGGGTCGAAAAGGACTGATCATTTGAAGAATCGAGGATGCTTCATTTTCGCCGGAAAAATAAAGGGATTTGAATTTGCATGAAAGAAAGATTTTCAGACCTTGAAAATTTCAAGCAAACACAAGCGTGTTTAAAGCCATTCCTGATGCCTCTTTGAAGAGTCTGAGTCTGAATAGGGCGGCCAGATGAAGGCGTGTGAAAGAGCCTGGGATTAATTTACAGAGTGACACCGGGAAATAATATAAAAGGACTATGGCGATGAGTATGAGGAAGTGGCGGCTTGTTAGATGAAAGGAGAGTTGAAAAAGAGGGACAGGAAGAGAAAACAAGAAGAAATTGGAGAAGAACTTTAGTAGTACAGTTCAGAAACTACCGAGAAAAAGAAAACAACATAAATGCAGCCCAATCAGCAGGGGAAGAAGGAAGAAGTTAAAACTTACAATCCTCTAGTTCCATTTCCTCAAAGACTATAGAAAGCAAAGCTAGAAAAGCAGTTCTCTGGATTCTTAAACATGTTTAAGAAGATAGAGATCAACATTCCTTTCTCAGATGCATTAACTCAAATGCCTCAGTATGCAAAATTCATGAAAGATAGAATTGAGCCAAGGAAGATTATTGAGGAAGGGATGGTGGCTTTAACGACAACCTGCTGATTAGGTGATTGAAACCTTACTAGAAAATGTAGGATCCGAGACAACTGTATACCACATAAGGTGGGGATTTTGATATGGGAAAAGCGATACGTGATTACGGAGCTAGCATCAACTTGATTCCTTTAATGCGTCATTAAAGATTAAGTTTGGGAGCTCACTCCCCGCGACTCATGACCTACAGGATGGCATACGGGACGTGGCTCATCTGGGGCATCCTTGAATATGTGCTTATCAAAGTGGTAAAACTTGTCTTTCCAGTGGACTTTGAGTCATTAATATAGAGGAAGACAAACAAGTCCCATTGTTGTTAGGAAGACCATTCTTAGCAAAAAGAGCAGCATTGATTGATGTGAAAAAAAGGGAATTGACTCCCAAGGTTGGTGACGAAGTAGTGCACTTCAATCTCAATCACATTTATCAGTAGTGCGGACTATGAAATTATAGAAACAAAAATTTCTCCGATTAAAATTGACTTAGTTGTAATTTTCAGAATTCAATGAATGAGAATGAGATGAATTTCCAGTATCTTGAGCATCTTGAAGTTGAAATTCTAAACTCCAATTTTAAATTAAAAGATTCAGGATTCAGTGTTGGAGAAAAATAGTGCAAAAAAATCCAGCAGTTATGAAGAAAAAGTTGCTAAAGAAAACAAAAGTTAAGAGGGTTTAATACTCAAGGAATTGCCTGAACATTTAAAGTATGCCTTCTTGTAACTAGAAAAAGGAAAACAAGTTATCATTTCAGCTAGATTAACTAAGTTGGATGAGCAAAAACTATTGGAGATTCTAAGAAAATATAAAAGCTGATAAGCAGTACATAAAAGGAATTTGAAAAGGAATTAGTCCCCTTGATACGTATGCCTGAATGTCGTTGGAGGAGAATGCTAGAACATATAGAACATCGAGAGAAAGTGAATCAATAATGAAAAAGTAGTCAGAAAGAAATGCGAAATGGCTAAATACGGGCTTCATATATGCAATCTCAGAGGCAGATCCTTGGGTGAGCCCAGTACATGTGGTTCCAAAGAAGGGATTCTTATGATAAAAATAGACATAATGATTTGATTCCTGCAAGAACTATGACAAAGTGGAAGTGTGTATAAGACTATAGGAAACTTAACACTACTACCGAAATGACCATTATCCTCTTTGCCTTTCATTGTTGATCAAATGTTAGACGGAGGGTTAGCGAGCACTCCCATTCTTGTTTCTTGATGGATATTGGACATATAACAGTTAATATGGTCAGGGAAAATCAGCATTTACATGTCAGCCGACACCTTTGCCTTTAGAAGGATGTCATTTGGATTATATAATGCTCCTACCACATTTCGAAGATGTATGATGTCTATATTTTTTGACTTGGTGGAAGAGTTTATGGAAATATTTATGGATGACTTCTCAGTATATGGATGCAATTTTGAAGATTGTTTGAAAAACTTAGAAACAATACTTTAGAGGGGCCAAGACAAAAATCTAGCTTTGAATTGGGAAAAATGCCATTACATGGTAACTGAAGGTATTGTCTTGGAGCACAAGATTTTTTTGCTATGATTGGAAGTAGACGAAAATATTATTGTTATAAAAATTCTCATGTCACCTCTGTGATTGAAGAGAAGGGAGATAGAAGTTTCTGGGACATGCGTTCTGAGATATTCATTAAGGAATTTTCAAAAAATCTCCAGGACCATTGTGTGAAGCGTTGGAAAAAAAGATGCAAATTTTATTTCGATGGATCATGCGGTCTGCATTTGGAAAATTAAATCGGATTAGTAGTAGCTCCCATTATGTTGACAATTTAAATAATGAGTTTGAAATTATTTGTGATGCAGTGATTATACGTGGGAGATGTATTGGAGACAGGCGAAAAAAAGATATTCAAGGCCATATACTATGCCAGTAAAACATTCAATGAGGCATAAAGGAACTACTGCACCATAGAGAAATAAATGCTAGTAATGGTATTTGCTTGTGAAAAATTTAGGCCTTATATATTAAGGTCCCATGTTGTAATACACACTGATCATTCTGCAATTAAATATCTAATGGCAAAGAAGGATGCTAAGCCAAGATTGATCATATGGGTGCTACTGTTGTAAGAGTTTGATCTTGAAATCAAGGATAAGAAAAGTAGTGACAGTGTGATAGCAGATCACTTGTCTAGATTGGAGAGAATTGTTGGAACAGAAAAGGGGATAGAAATAGCAAAAAATTTCTGATGGCATTATTGATGTTGTTAAGTCTGAACTCCCTTGTATCTTGTGTTGTCATTACTTAGCTTGTGGAGTTATCAGTTTGAATTCAGCTACAATCAAATGAGAAATTGAAGCTGATTGTAGATTGTATATATGGGACATTTTTACTAGAAGAGGGCTTGAGACATGATCATAAGGAGAGATGTGTCGAGAAATAGAAAACGGGTGGTATTAGGAGAAATGTCATGCATCACCATATAGAGGACACTTTGCAAGAACAAGATAACTTGAGAAAAGTGCTCAATCAAAATTTTATTGACCTACTCTATTCAAAAGACTGTTTTGAATTGGTAAAACATTGTGATGATTGTGGAGAGATAGGCGACTTAAGCGGAAGAAATACGAAATGCCCACGCGAATTCTTATGGTGCCAGTTTTTTATGTATAAGAATAGGCTTTTTATGGGACCTTTCCTATCATCATTTGACAATATGTACATTCTCCTAGCTATGGACTATGTATCTAAATGGGTGGAAGCAACACCATGTCCCATAAATGATGCCATCTTAGTTGTTGGGTTTATACAAAGAAACATTTTGAGCAGATTTGGAGAACATAGAACAATCTTCGGTGATGAGGGAAGCCATTTTTCAAATAAAGTTTTTGCAAAACTCATGAGCAAATAAGGAATCAAACATCTAATGGGATTGGCTTATCACCCTCAATCAAATGGACAAGCTAAAATTTCCAATAAGGAGATAAAGAAAATTCGGAAAACAGTAGAAATGCAAGCGAAGGACTAGTCTCTAAGCTGGATGATACCTTGTGAAGTAAATGTTTACAAAACTCCCATTCGAATGTCCCCATACAAAATTTTATATGGAAAACCTTGTCATCTCCCTTTAGAATTTGAATATAAGGCTATGTGGGCCATCAAAGAAGTGAGCAGATTACTTTAGGCTGCGAGAAAGAGACTCCTTGAATGAATTGAGTGAAGAATTGAAATGAAACATGACAATGCCATAATCTATAAGGAAAAGACCAAGAGGTGGTATGATAAAAGAATCCTAAGGAGGTAATTCAAGGCAGGAGAACAAGTTCTCTTATACAACTCTAAGCTCAAGCTATTTTCAAGGAAATTGAAGTCAAGATGGAGTGGTCCATGTATAGTGGTAACAAGTACACCCTTTGAAGCGAGGAACAACGAAGGCGAATCACGGAAGTGAATTCAAAAGTGCTTGATCGGAGACTAAAGCATTATCTTGGAGGAGTAAAGGAGGTGGAATCCAGTTTTGAAAGACAAAAGCGAGTGCAAAATGAGACCTACGCGGCTTTGTGTTTAGCTAGAACGATGCGTGAGCGACTTCATGGGAGCAACCCAAGCTAAATCTTTATTTTTGTTAACTTAGGTTTATGTTGATTACTTTAATGATATTGAAGTTTTAATTTTGATTTTGTTAGAAGTTTTATTAGGAATTTTGATCATTTGCTAAAAAAAAATTTTAGGACAAGGAAAGATGATATGAATGTCAGAATCTTATAATAAAGCTGTTGCCTCAATGAATTGTGCGAAAGAGCTATAAAGGGAATATTTCTATTTCCTAAAATTGTTTTAGATAATGCATAGTTGAAGTTTGAGAAATTTGATGATTTTAGAGCCTAATTAATTAAAATGACTTTCGGGTGCTAATTGCTTAAATACTTTGTTAGTATTTTTGATGCTAATGAGATTGTTGTTCATAATTGAATAGATAATTTTATATTGCTATATATGTTTTTCCTAAGCTTCAGTTGCATAGTGGGCTGAATTGTGGGTGATTAACTGAATTGGAAGCGGTTGAAGTTGTATAAATTTGGAAGCAATGTTGATGCGTGATAAAGTCTTTTGTCGTGGCTGTTTTATAAGTAGGAAAAGGTTTTGCGATAAAGTTTGGCGGAAAAGACAACTTATAAGAAAATTAGGTCGACATAAGAATTTATCTGATGACTATGCGGCGATGGATTTGGTCGGCGACATAACTTCTTTAATAAATAGATGGAAACTTTTCGTCATCCTGTTTTTCATGTTGTAACATAATTTTTGAAATTAAAGTGAATGGTAATAGAAAGCGATTAATAACCGCGACCGGCTTCAAATCTTGTCGCGACCTACTGATTTCATAGCTAATTACGTCCGCGACAATATATTTTCTTGTCGAAATATTGTAACTGTGAACATTTGAAACAAAAATCTAGTAGTATAGCATGTGCGATGTCGCGACATATCTACGACAGTAAAGACTAACCCCGTATTTAAACTGACCCTAAAGTGTGTTGCGACATGAAAATTTAATAATAAAAAGGGTTGTGTGCAATTTTTAATTTGAAGAGTCACAAGATATATTCCACATATAATTCAAAGTTATTGTTGTAACCTAATCGTAATTATCGCGACATACGAAGAAAACATTCATTTATTGAGCCATTAACTAAGAAACGTTCAAAGCAGCCCTCCTTCTATTGCTCCACATCATTCATGCTCTCACCCAATTTCCACTTTTTTCCTCTTTTCGACATCTCAAAACCCAAGACTTCAAAGACCATAAACCCCAAATCTAGATCTCATCAATGGCAGAACCAATCACGGTCCCCGAATATCTGCAGTAAGGAGGTTCATACGGAACCTCGAGACAAAATAGCTCCAATGGAAGAACGGAAAACACGGGAAGAGGAAAAACCCATCTCATAAAGGAATAAGTAGAAAGAAAGAAGCCCTGAGTAAGTTATGAAACATTGAAAGATCAGAGGACGATGAAGCATTCATTTCAGAAGAAGCCTACTCTTTATGGGAGAAGAATTTGAGCGACAAAGGATTTATTGGAGAAATGTGGTTTGGTACGTCATCTCACGCTTTGCAGAGATAATAGAAAAAAGTGTCTGGAGCTTGTTCTGTAAGCAAAACCACGGCTTTCTTTGCGTGGTCGGGGAATTCTATCATGACATGATAGATGAAGAAGATTTAATATTGATCGGAGGAATATGGGTCCCCATGGGCCGTGAAAGGATGTGAAGTTCTCCCGAATCAAGGATCCAAGAATGGATCTAAATACAAAAATTGATTAGAGAACCATGTGAGAAGATTGTAGATATCTTATTAGTGGAAAGAGTGGAGTTCAGCGAAGAAGAATCGTGAATCCATCGCTGAAGAGCTCCCTTAACGAAAAGAAGCTAAAGGTGGTTTTATTTCCTTTATACGTCATGATTCCCATAAGCATATGAGCACCATAAAGGAGTAAACCATCATCTTGTATTGCCTTCTTTAGAGGATACAAGTTCGATGTGAGAAGAATAGTGAAGCATTTATAAAGAACTTCCTTAAAAATGTGAAAAGGGGACTAATCCTCGTCGACAACGATTAATAGGCTTCCCATTTTGTTTTGGAGTTCGAGGATACTGGGTGGAGGCTTGTCTAAGGTTTATCCTTTAACGTGCTGAGGGGTGATAAAAGGCTAAGAACATAAGAGGGAAGGAGAAATGGAATTGTGGAAGTAGCGTGAAGCTAACGAAGAAGAACATGAACAATTGAGGATTGAACAAATCCCGAGATGAAGAACCAATGCCATTGGGGATGAGATGCAGAGTAGAAGAAGTCCATTAATTCATTCACCTCCTGATGTAAGGGAGAATTTTTCTGAACCAGCTGAGTATTCCAGGAGCAATCAAGGAAATACATAAATTATGGAGATGCTGGTGTCAATGCAAAAGGAAATGGAGGAGAAGAAATAGAACATCAGCAAAGATCAAATAGGGTTTAAGGCCGACTTGAGAAGAAGGGAACTGCGATGGGAACAAATACTCGAACAAAGGGAAGAGGAATGAAATGAGAGAAGAGAGACTTAATGCAAGGTTGGACACTGAAAATAAAGACCTTACGTGAACAACTGAAAAGAGATAGAGAATGTCTTTCCATTTTAGAAAAGAAAAGAAGGGAAAAGATGGAAAATGTATGTTGAAGAGAGGCTGGAGGGGTTCAAATATCTCTATAGAGAACAATTTAAGGAATTTGGAAAGCTCATGGAGAAGAGAGACAAAGAGCTAGAGATGGATAATAATTACAGACAAAAATTATGGAATGATAGTCTGGACAGAGTGGTCAAATTTGAGTGGAACATGCACAATGCTCCACTTGGGCAAAATCTATAGTACCAAGGTATCAATGAGAATCAATTGATCACTGCACGGTGAGATTACACCAATGATTATTACTGCTGAGGAAGAACCATCGAGGGAAAAAAATTTAGACATCTCTATTCTAAGTTTCTCCATATCTAGCTAGCTTTAACCTTGAACCTCAGGCGAAACTTCCAAATCCTACAAAGAAAGAAGATGAACCCTTGTAATTTTTCTCTCCAAATAAAATTTGTAATAATTCCTCTTAATTAAAGCTCAAAACCAATTACTGAATGATTATGTGTGAAATTCTTTGAGTCTTGTGTTAATTTCTCTATATATTATGTTTTTGTTTTAAATAAATGAAAGAGTCTGATGTGAACAATGGGTTAGGTGGAAGCTGTGAATTGTTTGGATGCATTGAATTGATTGAATCAAGTTGTTTATGTTAGTCTTTGTTTGTTTGCAAATGATGAAATGGTATGTTGAATTAACAACAACTACTAAAGAAGTCAACCGATAAATGTACTTGAAATTGTGATAAACTAATTGGCCCGAAAAAGGAAGTTGCATGGGTAGCTAAAGTGAAGTTTAATGTTCAGATTTAGGAAGATGTGTTGATAGAAAGCCTGGAAAATAAGGCTTTTGAAATTTGTTTTGTGTAAATAAGTAAGGTCGGTAAGAATCTAAAACCATTACATGGTCAGTAGTTCATAACAAATTGTGAAGATTAGGGAAATCTTAAGGTTCAGTCATAATCAATGATTAATCCTAGAACTTGTTAGATTATTAGTCAAGGCGAAATACTAGGCAATACCACTAACAGGAAGTGATATAGGCCATCCTTGGAAGTTTGAGCCTTTCAAGCCTACCCTCATAATATGCATATGCATACACTCTAGTTCCAAAATTGAGCCAAATTGTCTAATATCTTCATTAAAACAACTATTAGAAGCCTCAAACCCTTCCTTTATTCTAATCCTACGATAAGAGAGACCCTTTGTGCCCAGTTTCAAATAAGAACTTGAAATGCGAGAAAAGGACAGATTGGAGATGTTACTGGTTGTAAGGAAAAACAAGAATGAAGGAGAAAAAAGAGAACAATTGACGAAAAGGAAAAGAATGTGGAGAAGAAGTCAAGGTTGTGAAATTGTCAAATTGGATTAAGTTTTTTGTCTTGTGGCCTTCCTTTCTTGAGCAAATTAAGTTCATATGGGTGTTTAACACCTAGTACCCTAATGCCAACTGGTATGGGAACTCTTAAAGTTCTCTCTAAGAGTGGTGAAAGCCTAAAAAGACAAAGACATTGCACTATTCTAAAATCTTTGACAAGTAAAAGAAAAAGCAAAAAAAAAAGGGCTTATATAAAGGCCGAAATAAATAAATATGACGTGGTGAATAAAAATACCCGAAGATAGTATGTAGTATGATACATCGGTCGAGTTTGGGGATTTTTATTTTTACGACATTAGTAGGAAAGAAAGGGATGAAGGATAGAGCAAAGATGCAAAATTAATTGGAATGCGGGTAAATTTTAGCCTAAATTCTCTAATTATCCACCCACACCTTGATCAACTTTGACTAAAAGATTACAATTGATCTTGAAGGTTGTACTTGCCTTACATTAGTGGGAGACTAATATGAAAAACAAGCATATGGAACTTTGAAAGAATAATAAGCGTGTGAAACAGCAGAAGACAGCTAATTCTACCAAGGAGGAAGGAAAAGAAGACCATCACACACTCACAGATCAGGATTATTTGATTGAATTGTTTGCATTTCATAAATCATTAGTTTGTTTTGTGATAATGGTGAATTTTTCCCTAGTGAATTGAAAACTAAATTTGAAACCATGCTGCAACTAATTGCGGATTCAAAAGGGATTATAGTAGAAAACAGAAAAATAAAGCTAAATTGTTTGAGGATAAACAAAATTTTCTTTTCTTTGCTTGGGGACAAGCAAAACTTTATGTTTGGGGGAATTTGATGAGTCTTAAAAATAATCACATTTTTAATCCATTTTATGGCTTATTTTAATAGTATCTTCATATATCTGTTTAATCTTAGAAATTATAGAATATTTACCAACTTTGTGTGTTGCAAGTTTTAATTCAAAAAGAGAAAATTCCAACAGGAAAGAAGAGAAAAAGAGCAATTGCAGCAGTCTCTATCGCGATAGAGTTTTGTGTGTCGCGATAAACTTCCAAGTAAATGGCAAAGAAAACTCTATCATGACAATATTTCCTTTGTCTTAAATATTGACAGATGATCTATGTCGCGACAAAAGACAGTATGTCGTGACAAAAAATGGGAAAAATATAACAAGTCAGTTGTGACAAAGAAAGTTTATGTTGCAACATAATGAAGAACATAAAGCAGAATCTCTGTCGCGACATTGATTATTGCAACATGGAAAAACTTGTTGAGACAGAAGAAAGAGCCCGAAAAAACCTCGTCGCGGCAGAGATAATGTATGTCGCGACGGATCTTAAGGTCGCGTTTCTGATAAACCTTGCGAGGATAAATAAGGTCGCGACAGAGACTTTTCTATATCATGACAGATTCCAACATAAGGAAGAGAAAGTCGGGTCGTGACATAACAAATGGTGCGACCGCAGATAAGCGAATACGGAAAAGTCTGTGGTGATATGAAGCATGGTCACGACAGCAAACCCGACAACACGAGGCCATGTCACAAGCATTAAAATGAAGTTTGGCAAAAATTGGTTAAGTGGCGTGAAAACTGCAGTAGCGGACTTTGCAGGTGTGACGGAAATCGCGACAATCAGAAACATTGTTCTGACAAGAACGAAAACATAAATGTTGTTGAACATAAAACTGGAATTAGCGACACCGATTTGAAGAAAATTTTGCATAGAAACTTTGTCGCTATAAAATTTTGAATGCCGCGACATAACTATTCAAGGAACCACAGATAAGATTTGAGTGACATAGAATAGTTGAAACGATATGCTGCGAGGCAAAGATTGTTATGGAGCGAAGAATGATTTGTCCGCGACATGGAGAAAGAATCTTGTCTCGACCAATGAAACTGCAATCACGACCAAAATCAAGAAGAACACGAAGGAAGCAGTCGCGTGAGATATTTACATCTTTGCAGTGAGACTTGTGATGAAGATTGAAAACTCTGTCGCGATAAAACTTCCAGGTCGCGACAAGAATGCAATCTTTGCCAGAATTTTGGGGATCCACAATGTAGCTTCGAATTTAGGGCCCAAACTTCTGGGGCTCTATAAATAGAAACAAATTGAGGAAAGAAGGGATGCAGAAAAAAAACTAGAAACATCTAGGAAGTGAGGACTCTTTTTTGTATTATATTTTTCTTTTCTTTTCTTTTTCTTTTCTTTTATTTATTTATTTTTTCTTCTTTCTTTTATTCGTAGATTATATTTAGCATAGAATTTTAATTTGTTTACTAGACACAAAAGCAGTGGTGTTCGAAGTTTAGAAATTGAATTAAATTGTTGAAATTCATTTCTGGTTACTGTCTGAATTCAATGAAATCTAGACAAAAACAGGAATTCATTTCTTTTAGTTGATTGCAGTTGCAGTGGAATTTTCCTAATCAGTATTTCAGTGTTCATAGTAATCCAGTTTTCGAGAAACACAACTTATGCTAGGAAAGGCCATAACTAACTCAGATCTTTCCCAACGGAAGTTGTGTTTCTTGAAAAGCGGATTCGGTGAACAGAAATGCGATAAGGAAAATTCCTTTGTAAGCTGGTGGCCACAGCTTTGTCGCTTGATAAGAGCTACTTACAGGTACTCTTTTCTCTTCTTTCTGTTAGGAATTTTCTTCTTTTGAATTAAAACACGCAAAACACAAGTTGGTAAATATTCCATAATTTGGCATTAAAACGGATCACGAATAGTAAAAATAAGCGAAAAATGGATTAAAAATGAGTTTAAGACTCTTTAAATTCCCCCGAAACTTAAAGTTTTGCTTATCTAACAAAGAAAAGAGAATTTTGTTTGTCCTCGGAAACAATTTAGCTTTATTTTAGGGACATTTTGTTTTCTCTTTGTGTCCTTTTTGAATCCACAGTGAAACTAGTTGGTTGTAGCATGGTTTCAAATTCAGATTTCAGTGAAATCAGAAAAAATTTTCAATTACTTATCCTGAAAACAATATAATGTTTATGAAGTAAGCTGGTCAATATCAAATATCTGACAATATGTGAGGTGACCGTGATATTCCCTTCTCGCGGTAGGAAACAACTGTCTTCTGGGAGTTTCACACGGTCTGGTTCTTCAGGAAATTTCCATATGCTTCGTTTTCAACCAGTCTCCGCTAATGTAACGAAATGCGAAACAACCGGGCCTCGACCAGGCTGTTTGAGCTGCAAAGGTTTGACTGGTAGTAGGTGGATGGTGGAGGTGACTAAAAATAAAATTCCCCAAAACTTGATCTTGATGTATCCTTGCATACTCTCATCTTGTGTATTTTATTCACACTTTGTCATACTTATCATTTCGGTTCCTTTATATAAGATGCCCTTTTATTTGCTTCTCTTTTACTTGTCGAATTTTTAGAATAGTTGATGTCTTGTCTTTTAGGCTTTCTACCACTCTTGAGAACTTTTTGGGTTCTTGACTCCCATACCCAGTTGGCATTAAGTGCGGGTGTTAAAAACACCCCTATGAACCATTTGTTCGAGAGAAGAAGGCGCGAAGATTGAAACTTAATCAATTTGACAATTTACAATCTTTGACTTCTTCGCCGCATTCTTTTCCTTTCCTTCAATTGTTTTCTTCTTTTTTTCTCCTTCATTCTTGTTTTCCTTTCAAATCAAAATAACACTCCCCGATCTTGTCCTTTTACGCATTTTGATTCTGTCTGAGAGCAGGCGATAAAGGGTTCTTTCTTTGTAGGATTAGAATAAAGGAAGGGTTTGAGGCTTAATAGATGTTTTAATGAAGAAATTAGACAATTTGACAATTTGGAACTAGAGTGTATGCATATGCACATATTATGAGGTAGGATTGAAGGCTCGAACTTCGAGGATGGCACCTATATCTTTCACATTGATGGTGACACTGATGATTCATACAGATGGGTGTCCGAGATAAACAAAAATTTATATCCTATATTCCTCCTCTTCTTGTAGTCAGCTACTTCTTGATATGTGATCTAAGTCGAACACGGGGATAGGTTTTCTTTTTGACAGGCTTTTATTGTTAAGGTAGCTAATTAATTCAAGTTTGGATTTTTAAGGGTTCTTTATTAAACGAGGGGATTGGTTGTTCACGGTGAAAATAAACAAGAAAAAAATGTAAAATAGAACCCCCTTGAAGTTTGAGACCTTTGTTTAGGGTTTTAAGGCAACTAATGTCCTCGGGTCTTTTTCCTCGCATTGGGGAGCATGGCATATAGTATTTCAAGGCAGGATCTTCATTTAGCTTTAAACCTAGACCACATGATTTTCCTTTTTGAAACATAGCATTTAGCGAGCAAAAATATTCACAACGGTGATATCATATCTCAAAAACCTACCCTTCAGTAACTAATAGGAAATAACTAACGATACGGGGATGCAGTGTGGTAAACATCCACTATGACAAAATCTTGATAAATACCGTTACGAGGGTGTAAAAACATGAAAGTTTAACCTAAGGTGAGAAATAGAACATAAATGCCCATAAATGTCACGTTAAAAACGGACCGTCAGAGTTTACCTAAAATCCTAGCCAGCAGCCCTCCTCTTCAAGGAGGAAGAGTGCAGCCGAACATCCTTTGAGTTGTCATCTGGAGTGTTTAGCGGTCGAGAAAAGTGGAAGAGAAAAAGGAAGAAAATGAAGGCGAGAAAGCGGGAGGCGCTAGCTTCTCCAAAAATTTATTATGAAAGTGATTGGTTGTCATTTGTTCTGGAATGAGGCTTATATGTGCTCGGAAAAGGGAAATTACAAGCGATATGAAGCAGCCAAAGTACGGTGAGGGTATAAAGGAAAAATAGAAAGCGGTGGACAGTAACAGCATGTTGCACCGATAATTTCATTTATCATAGCGAATTTATATGATAGCGAAATTTGCGATCCATAGCGAAAAATCTGACATAGCGAAAATTGAAATTTACCATTGGCCGCCGATACTTTTATTTATCATAGCGAAAATTCTCTATGATAAGCGAGAATTTCACTATAACTAGCCGAAAATTCCGACATGGCAATTTTAGCTTCCAGCGTTCATCAACTGTTCCATTGGTTCACTAACACTTTCTACTTATTCGACTTTTGCTATTCCATTTCTTCATTGCTTTGAAATTCTTCATTCTGACTTCTTTGAAATTGATAAACCATATGAAGTGACAGTAAATCAGCGACTTTGTTATGATTGGATTGACTTACGATAATTTGGCTTCCAATTCTGCAAAAACTTCTAACTTGACCTCGAAATGCGGTCGAAGTGCAATAGGACCCGAACATGTCAATTGGGTTAATTATAACAATTGTACACAAAAAGCGCTCGAAACCTATTAAAAATAGGGTTCAAATAGCACTTTTTGGGCCTTAATCACACCCCCAGCCAGGCACATTGCTAGTCCCTTAGCAATGCAAGAAAAGAAAGAAGAGAGAGCATACAAAATGATAACAAAATGGTATTTCAAAAGGTTGTGAAGAAGTAATGCTAACCTAGTAAGAATCATCAATCACAGGTGTCCAGATAACTATCATGAGAGAATGAATGTCATACAAAATTGAGTATTAAGAGCCTCCTTCTTGGTGAATCAACCAGGAAATTTCCACACAAAAATCTAAGTGTTTATTTGATTAGCTCTCGACAATAAGTATCAAGAAACTGCTCTTGATTCGTGCCACGATAAATTTGGTAAAATCAACGAGAATTTATATACCTAAGTTCCTCTTTACTTAGTAGTCGAAACTCTTATAGTATAGTAGTGCAGGTCGAACACAGGGATGGGTTTTTCATCCCTAAGAATGATGCGCCAGTGCAAAAAAGGTAAGGCTTTGTTTGGACTTTTTGGATTTGCTTCAAAAGCAGTAGAAGTAGGTTTGGCGAAATTGTAAAAAAGCGAAAGTGAAGTGTGAAAGTTAACTTTGAAGATTTAAGATTATGCTAACTTGGTAAGTTAGGGCAAACAAGTGTCCTCGGGTTTTTATCCTCGCGTTATGACCAAAGCAACCTATAGTCCCAGCATACTTAGGATCTATGTTTAACTAGCAAACTCACTTACAACAACAACTCTGTTTGGTGACCTGAGGTAGCATGCATCTATGGCCCTTTATAGTTTGAAACTAACATTTAAATATCATTTGGAGGCTCGTAAAGACCATCTAATGAACCACAGTGCATCTAACTTAATAAGTATACCTTGTATCCTAAAGCATGGAAGTATTAGCCCGAATTAATGACATTGATGTTATTGACATATTTTTGAGAAGATAAGGGTCATAAATACAATACGTGGCTTTTAATACAAGAGGACAACATGCGTATGTGCCTCGCCACCAAGCTAGCACACTTCCTCTTCAAAGAAAGGGCTTAGCAAGCATCTCTTGAGTTGTCATCCTGTTGGTGTTTAATGACACTGAAAGTAAGGAAAGAGGAGAAGAGAGAGGAAAATAAAACCCTAAATAAAATACGAGACTTTATTTACAAAAATGAAAACTTACAAAATTATTCTTCCCACAAAGTTGTTAACTGCCAGTTTAGCAAGAGGGGCTTATATAGAGCCACCTCGAGGCATGAAAATACCAAAAAACCTACAAATTTGGCTAAGTTATGGGAACAAAGTAATACACACACCAAGTTTGAGTCGAGTTGGCATTAATTACAAAACATATTGAGGCATTAAATTTCACTAAATTTGAAGAATTTCGCTATTCATGAAATCACCATGTAGCGAAAATGGAAAATTTCATTTGGAAATTTAGATGATTTCGCTGGTAGCGAAATTTATTAACTGTAGTGTTGTGAAATGCGAAATCGGTATTTTAAACTAAGCGATGCCTAGAGCGCGGGGTGATACAGCGAGGGTGGAGATTTAAGCTAAGGTTGAAATTTTAAGCTAAGGTTGAAATTTTGCAATCCTAGCGGCCACCTACCGCTGGCTCTAGCGAAAAATTCTGCTGTTGATCTTCGCTCCTTTCTTCTGCGCATCCCGATTTTCTTCACTTGGTTTTCTCATTGATTCTTGGGCTGGTTGATGGTATTGGTGGGATCACACTTCATGATTCATCATTTGACTCGATATCGAACTTTCACGAGTGCTTTCGAAACCTGAAACAACCAAAAATACCCTCCCAAGTAAGCATAAGGTATACTAGGGAGACTTGAACACTTCAATTGGTATAACGATATGATTAATGCACAAAAAAGCACTCAAAACCTATCTAATATAGGGTTGAAATTATGCTTGCTTTTTGGACCTTAATCACCCCCGACCAAAGCACGTTGCTAGTCCCTTAGCAATGCAAAACAAAAAGAGTGCATGTGGTGATTTTCAAAAAGATTATGATTAGGTTTATGTACGTATAAACAATACCACCTTAAACTGAACAATTGATATCAAATTTGGCGATGAAAGAACCAAATCCGCCTGAGAACAATTTTGTTCAGAAAATTGGTTCCATGATTCTCAACGACTTTCCACCTAAGCCCGATGGTTCTTTTATGTTGCAGTTAAGAAGTGATAAAATGCAAAATTTGTTCCTCCCCTGACCCTAACCACTGACATGGCCTTAAGTTGTTGAACAGCCTAGATAGGGCTAGTTACACTTTTCTTTCTTTTTCAATTATAATGTAGGATGCAATGCTTAAAGTCGAGTTCTGAAGTCAGGTGTAGCGGTCCATGAGTGACTCTGCGACCACTCAAGGTTTAGGGCATCGACGAAAGGATCGATGACCCTTAACTCTTATAGGCTTCACCGGGACTCAGAATGACTTGATCAAGCACCTACAATTCGCTAAAAACTCTACCTATCCACCCATGCGAACACAAAATCGATGACTCCAAACCGATTAAGGCTTAGGGCATCGGGTTTCAAAGGCTTTCGCCATACACCCCTCGGTGAGTGCTCGGGTTTCAAGACAAAACTTCACAGGGCTTTGTTTTTCCTTTTTCTTCTTTTGCTTTTTCTTTTCTTTTTCTGCCTTTTCTTTCCTTGTGGAAGACTACATTGGTCTTCAAGCGCCGTAACACAAACCTATCCTAAGTTGCCCCCGGCTTGCCTAAGGCTGAAGCTGCGAGCGAAAGGAGGTATGCAAATTCCTGACCTATCGAGAAATAATCACGGGTGCGGTGTGTGAATCGGTATAAGGAGAAATTTCCAAGTTGAGCATGCGAAATTCCCTAAATGACCAAAACTAAATCAAGCATGGAATTTGTTCAACATAAAGCTGACAACCGGTGATTGATTTCCCGGCGCCAAAGCAATTCGATTGTCGATTTTAAGCGATTCAATAGTGGTGAAGCAGAGATTGGTGTCCGGTTGAAACTAATTCAATTGTCCAGTTGAAGCAATTCAATTGTTCAATTGAAAGAAAATTACTTACACATGGAAAAGGCCTGAAAACATGATATGCAAAAGTACATGTATATAAAGCCGAATAGCTTTTGATATAGCCCAAGTAATTTAATACATGAATACAAAAAAGCTAAACCGCAAAGTATCACTACCTACTGTATTAATACATAAATCTAAACAAAATTATTAGGCGAGTTGATAAGTGGTAAATATACAAAAATGTAAAGAAACCCTAACCACCTCCTTTGTTGTGGTGGTGGTGGAGTGCCAGTGCTTCTTCAGCTGCTGCCAGAACATCGAATCATTTGAAATACGTAATTAGGCTCCTCTCGATCGGGGGACACGGGAAGGCCCAATTAAGGTCGTATACGTGTCGACATAGAATGACAGGTCAATCTCTGATCCTAGAACACTGCGTGTTTGCTAGGGAAACCGGGATAGCATCCGTAACACCGGCTATCTCCACTAAAGGCTGGCATGAATGTTACTCCGGCCCGAATGATGTCTTCGAATAAAGTGGATTGTCTGCGTATTCTTGCGTGCCGTCGGTGGAGGAGGAGATGAAGGTGATATCTGTGGAATCGGACTCCTCTGTATCTCAGGCTCAGGGGCAGGCATATCATCTGCCGTGGGCGTCTCAGCCTCGACCCGGTATCTCCTCTGGTCACAGCGGTCGTAGGTGGAAAGACGGGCATAGTCATCACCAGCTCAGTACGACGCGGCCCGGTATCGGACCCACATCTCGATGCGGGCTCCCTCTGGAAAGCCCAAATGCTGAGAAACCGGAGGTAGTCTGAGCGTCAATAATGGAATGCTCTCTGCTCGGGCCGGGTCCGCCCCGGTGGACCTTCTCCTCGGAAAATGCAAAGGGGAGGCCATCACCCATTTCGGAGGGGTGAACGAAATCCCGAGGATACGGTAAAGAGCCTCCGGAATAGCTCCCCTCCTCACGCACATAATCGCTGCGGAGGGAATAAATAAATGCGGAATAGGTGGTCTATCGGCGACATCGGCGGTGCCTCACGTAAATCTTGGACCGTGATGCGTGCTGTCTCGGCGGTCTCGGGCCATCTGCGATGGCGGGTGGGCGATCTCTGTAACCCTCTGCGTTGGCCGGCGGTATCACCGCGGGCGAAACTCTTGAAGATATCGACGCTCACCGGCCTCCATGGCGTCGTCGATCTTGAGCCCGGAAGCTCGGTACGTCTCGAGATGTCATGGGTAGAAAAGCTACTTGATACCACTGAGGTAGTAATCTTGTCACCCGGCGAGGTCATGAAGGCGAGGAGTGATGAATACTCCTCAATCAACCTCATGGACTCCCGGTATCTGGGATCAGCCCTCAGTGCGGGGGCGTCGGTAGTCTGACTCGATGGAACGATGCGCAATGGGTCGCATTCGGGGCCGGTGGGTGCCTGGCTGGTGGCCTGAATCCCTCGAGGCGGGGTGGTGAGGTGATGATGTCGCCTCGGCGGCCGGATGTAATTGGTGGCCAGTGTGCGACCGGGGATGATGACTCGCTGGGTGATGTGCGGGGCTCGCTTGGAGGGCTGGGCCTCCCGAGACTCTCTCAGTGGCAGGGCGGGTGGGGGCCGGGGTCCCATCCGTGTCGATAGCGTCTAAATCCACTGCGGCTCTCGGGTCGTCCTCGGGGGCGGGTATGGTGCTGGGCGGGACCAGGATGAGAGGCTGGGTGGGCCTCTCTCTCGGGGGGCGTCTTTGAATCTCACGTGGCGAGAGGCGGGACCCGCCAGTACGAACCATACTGAATATCAGGCTAAGGCTGGAAGGCTCGGCTAGGAAAATATAAACTGTTTGTAATCTTGAGCCCTGAGGACTCTGGAAGCTGCGAACCACTCACAAGCAAACAAGCGAACCCCGGGGGCTCCGCATGTTTGAAATCGGCCACTGAGAGCGGCAGAGTGAAGGCTAAGGAAAGACCGGATGCGAGGGTGGGGGCTGGGCTCATTGAACGAGGCCACGACGGTGATAAGCTCGAGCAGAGCGTAAACGATCGCGGAAAACCTTGGCTTTCAATGGGCGCCAGCGGAAACTTCGGTGATGCGAGGGCGAGTATGGCAAGCTAGGAAATCTGGTGATTGCTTTCTTTATAAGCGACGAGAAGATCGAAGAGGCTCAATAGCGCGAGTTGTGATTAAGTCTCGCGGCTAAGCGCGGTAGTGGCGCGATCGGTAGGCTTCGGGAGACAATGGCGGCAACCGGGGTTTTTACGGAAGGGAACCTGAAATGATCATTTAGTTAACCCTCCCCTGTTCCATATAGGATGAAAATGGGCAATGAAGGTCCTCTCAATTTAATTTCGCTGCTTTTAGCGAGTGGGCTTTGTGGCCTTCTGAAATCGAAAATCTTAAATTAAATATTACTACTATAAAAATTATTATTATTAATTTTACTATATGAACTATAAATAAAACTTAACACACAATACTATACTATATAAACAAAGTACTAAATATTAAAAATTACTAAATTAAAAAGGTTGCTAAAAATAATTGAAATTAACTAAAATTTACTAACTTAAGACAAAAAGTAAACATTATGAACTGCAATTCGGTTTATGGAAACACCGAATCAGTTCATTTTCAAAAATTACTCAAGGGGGGTCAAGGAGAATGATCTCCTCAACCCTTACGATGGCACGAGTGGCTCGAGATGTTGGGTGGCTGATTGTTGAGCTGCTCCTCTGACCGACATTTGAATTGATCCAGTTGACACGGGTTGTTGATGGCAAGATTAAAATTTCTTCATTTCTTGGTGATCCTCCTGCATTTTCTGAGCACTTTGTTTTCTGCCCACCTTGACCAATTGTTTCATCGGTGATTTGGTTTCATGCAAATTTTGCTTGTTGTTCATATGAAAGATGTTCAACTCCAAAGTCATGTTACAAGAATCCATGCATGACTCCATTCGGCGCAATTTATTATTGCATTGGGCATTGCCGAGAAATGGTCTTCCCAGAGATGATTGATACATGGGTTGGTTCACTTCTGATTGGTTCGGTGCAGTACCACAAATCTTGGGTAGTAGAATTTGTCTATTTTTACAAGGACATTCTCAACTATCCCCTTTGGGATCTTCACTGATCTATCGGCCAATGATAGTGTAATGATATTGTTAGTTCAAGTTCACCTAAACTACTTCTTTATATCTTTGAATATGGCATTAGGTTCCCTACTTGGCTCCGTCGAGCAATGACTTTCTATGCAATTCCCACGATATTATTGAAGTGAGGAGATGGGGTCTGTATTTGACGGGATATTTGCTTTGGATTATGACCTTTGATATGTTCGGTGAAATGCTTTCTTCTCATTTTCATCCGCTTCTTGATTTGTGAAGAATCTTTCAAGGCACATAGCGGGCGGCATTTGATTATGTCCAATAAAGATTATGTTAACTTCTTGCATAAAACCTCTAAATGCTGCTTGTTGAGTTTTTTCTCCTCTAGTGCTTGTGGAAAAGGGAGGTGATATGCATTATTTCATTGAATCTCTTATAGGAGAAATATACCGGGCTGAGTTCTTGCCACGCAGTTTAACTGACAGGCTTTGGCACTTGGATTGATGAGCATAACCGTTCCCTCGGATTATCTGGCCTTACTTCATCCATTCCCGAATTGTTGGATGACCCGACCTCATGAATTCCCTTAGGATTTGGAAGTGTTTGTGATGAAACCTCCTCTCTCTTACCTCTAGCAACTTGTTGATCTTGGTGATTGAATGTAGGTTGTCAATTTTACAGTTTGAGGTGCTCTGAGCCCGTCTAATCTTTTGTTCAATACCCTGTCTCTCTGATGTCCTTTTAAATTCTTTGTGCAGGTTGCACATTAAATTCTTTGCTCTCAATGAGATTGCCCGCCACCTTACTGGAATTCAATATGGCTTGTTCGGAGAAAGGATGGTGGTTTGTTTGCTCAGGTGTGAGGGAGCCAAGCGGGTTTGGCCCACAGGGGAAGTACATAAGTTGGGGTTGGGTTTCCAAAGCGAGGTTGAGGTGATTCCTCGATTGGAATTTGTATTATTTGCATATGGAGCATTGGATTGTTGTGGCTTGAATTGTCTACAGTGTTTGTGCGACATCAAATCCTTCAACTATGAGGGCCATAGGACATGGTTCTCTTGGATACCACGAGGGGTTGAAGTGGTGCAAAGATTGGGTATGCGGGGTTTAGATCTTGCGCCACTAAATGGGCATGGCTAAGCTCCTCTACCTTCTAACAGGGTTGAAAATCCACAAAAACAGTCTCTTCTTACAGCGATTGCATGCATCCCACCCCCTTTGAATTTTGTTAGTTTTGGTCTCATCCCTATCAATTATCTGAGTTTAAAACAAATGGCTGTGAAGTTTCAGCCGCGTAATTCATAAAAAATCCATGGCTTAAATCGGGATGTTTTGCTTAAAAGTCTCCCAGCGCATGGTTTCGAGAATTTGCCTCATGGCGGAGACACACACCATGAAGTGGTTCACCAACATCAAATGTCAAACCATGATGTGGGCATGCCTTGATGGTTCCATAAATCTTTCCGGCATACTTGGTAAACCTCTCTCTATCTGTTTGCAAAGTGCTTAGATTTGTCTTTTCAAATTGTTGGTCTTATGAGGCTTGAAAGAACTACTTGAAATTGGCTGCGGCTCGGTGATTTCCTAATGGTTACAGGCCTCGTGGTTGAGCCATATCTTGGCCTTGTCGCTTTAGAGTTAATGGAAATTCCTTTAACCCCGTAATCCATGTCAATCATACATTCCTTAAGGTGAGTGCAGACCTCCTCAGTCTACCAGCTGTGGGTGCTTGCGGATTTTCTTTCTTCCATGATATGTGGGGAGTAGGGGTACGAAATAAATTTTCTGCTTCATCTTGACGAGGAGGTATGATGCGAGGATGGGGCAGCGACTCTAGGAGGGTGGATGTGATCCCTCCTTGGTTCTATAAGCATTTGGATTCATGGGGGTTCTGGTTACGACTCTGTTGACCTCCCGGGTATAGGATCCACCATGTCGGTTGGTACACTAACCAACCATTTGGGTCGAGTTGTGTACTTATCCTATTGATCTACCTGATGTGTCTCTATCCTTTTGTTATAAACACAGTACAAAATTTAGAGATGTAAAACAAACTAGCTTGCAAAAGATTAAAGTTAAATATGAAATTAAGCCCATTCACGAATCAATGCGATCCTTTTAGAAAATAAACTGAAGCGGCGGTTCTGTGAGTGACAAAAGAGGTAAAAGGTTACCTTCACTTGTGATGTTGATCTGAGTACACTTAACACCACCGTAATGGTTTGGCACCATCCGTGACGCCATTTGATTATTTTTGGGTAGGTGAACTAAAATCAACAAGAATTTGTATGCCTGGTTCCTCCCTTTATAGTAGTCAGCTACTACGTGATATGGTGATGCAAGATTAGAACCACCGGGGATGGTTTCATCCTAAGAATGATACAACATATTAAAATTAACTACAAAAAAGGTAAAGGCTTTATTGTTTTGGACTTTGGTTGGCAGATGAAATAGGTTGAAAGAAGCTGAGAAATTAATAAAAAAGCGAAGTGGAAGTGAAGATTAACTTTGAAAGGTTGGGTCAGCTACTTGGTAGTTGAATTGAAACAGTCATCCTCAGGTTTATCCTGTGATTACCATGTGAAACAACTATAGTCTGCACCTTGGGATCTATCGATGTTGCCCAGCTTCTTAAACCTCACTTTAACAACAACTTGTTGAGTCGACCACGGGTAGCATGCATCTATGGCCCGCTTCTGATTTGAAGCCTAACATTTAAATATCATTTGACGAGGCTCGTAAAGACCATCTAATGAACCACAGTGCATCCCCAGCGATAAGTATGCCTTTGTATCCTAAAAAAACATGGAGAGTATTGGCCAAATTAATGACATTCATTATTATTCAACCATATTTGAGAAGATAAAGACCATAATACAATGCATGTGAACATTACAAGAGGACAATGCATATGCCTCACCACCAAGCTAGCTTCCTTCCTCTTCTGAAGGAGGCAGCTGTACTCTATGGAGTTATCATCTTTGAGAGATGTTTCCTTGGCTAAGTAGGAAAGAGGAGAGAAGGGGAATAAAACCACTAAATAAAATCACGAGACTTTAAATTTGCAAAAATGAAAACTTACAAAATTATTCTTCCCGGATTGTTCTTCTTGGTTACACAAAACCACGAGAGAACGATACTGAATACTAGACATGAATGCAAAAGCCTACAATTTGGCTAAGTTATGGACAGAGAGTAATACGCAAGTTTGAAGTCGGTTGGCATTAATTACAAAACATGGCGAGGCATTAAATTTATTAAGCGAAGAGATTTCGCTAGCTAAGCGAAATCCTGCATGTGTGTGAAAATGGGAAAATTGGCTAGAGCGAATAATTTATTACAGGCTAGCGAAATTTACTTAACAAGCGAGAGTGTTGTGATAAGCGGAAATCGGTATTTTAACAAAAATGGTGACTAAAGCTGGGTTGAGTGCTTGAAAATTTGGAGATTTCGCTAAGGTTCTCAAATTTTTAACAAGGTTTACTTGAAAATTTTAGCAATCCTGGCCAATTCCTACTTTGTTGATCTTCACTCCTTTGCCTATCTGTTCTTAACTGCCTTGAGACACTCATTGATTCTTGGGAATTTGGTTGATAGTGACAATTAGGATCACACTTTATGAATTCATCTGTTTATTTCGATATCGCGAACTCAAGTCACCGAACACACGAAACAACGAAAAGTACCCTCACAAATGGCATAGTGCTACTAGGGAGACTTGAACACTTCAATTGGTATAAATGATATGATTTGTGCTAAGCACTCGAAACCTATCTAATATAGGGTTCAAAATTGTACTTTTGGACACTATTAGGCTCTCCCTGACCTAGCTATTGCCACAACCTAGCATCTTGACAAACCCTAAATAGATCGGGACCCACTCTTGTTCCACAACTCTTTTGTGTTTGTAGGGTGCGATCTTGAGGGTTCGAGCCACCGAGTCAGATTAATAACGGGGGATTAGCAGGCGAATCCCGACCCGATGAAGGTTTAGGGCATCAAGCCATAGGATCTTCGACCACAAACTCTAAAGGTTTCACCGGGACTACGAATGATTTGAGCTCCCGGCACCTACAACTCGCTAAACTCCACCGTCCACGGGTGTAGCGAACAGTCGGTGGCTCCAATTGATGAAGGTTTAGGGCCTTAGGGCTTTAAAACTTTTCGCCATATACCCCTTGGACCGTGCTCGAGTTTCAAGGCAAAGCGTTGCAATTTTCTTCTTTTTCTTTTTCTTTTTCACTTCTTTTTATTTATTTTTTTATTATTTTTTTTTTGGAAGACGCATTTGCCTTCTTTTCATGGGGGTCCTTAACCTATTAAAGGCGGTCAATGAAACTAGGGTAGGTTATGCAAAGTAAAGGAGGTTGCGCAATTTTTCAGCCTATCATTGAAACCCTATTGCTCGGTGTGGTTAGATGAAGGTGGAAGAAAAGAAAAATGGTAAGCAACAAGAATTCAGCTAATCATTCCTCTTTCCAGCCCAGCGGAACGTCCCAGCATCGTAGGGTGAATGAAGTTTCAATTTTCAAACTATGGGCTAGAAATGAAACACACAAAAAATTTTGGTTGCAAAATGGGTCCAATTTTTTGAAAAAGTAAAATTTGTATGGTATAACGGCTTTATAGAAGGAACCCGACAAACCATGAACATCACAAAATGGAAACACTCAAAATATGCTTTCAAAAAACTATAAATCACAAAAAGCCACTTCCTTCGCTAACTCGCTCACTGACCAGAGCAGCTCTCGGTGTATGCGAAATAGGGCTCGGATTGGAAAGTTAGAGAAGGAGTATTCCCCCTCCTTTGATGAGATGTGATTGTTGTTGGATAGGAGACTTCACAAGCTTTCCATCGACACCTTTATTGCTTCACTGTTTGGGAGGCTTGAACAAACAAGTTTAGGAAAGAAAGAGATAAAAAAATGACCAGTTGGAGTATTTTTAAAATTACACCTTCATAATAATTTCAAAAATGTTCTTTTTGCATATATTTGGATTCTACACTCTCTAATATTTCCAACGGTACCAAAAATGCCTAAAACGGAGTTCGGATGAAAAAGTTATGAGCGAAACAAAATGAGGTGGCAAAACTGTGGGGCATAGCGAAAATTCGACATAGCGAAAATTTCGCTATGTCTAATAGTGAAAATGTTTTGATTTTTTTTTACAGTTTTTTAAAACAAATAAAATAAATAATAAATAAAAAAATAAAACAATTTGTTTAAAAAAAAAACGGAATTTTTGTTTTTAAGACAAATATTTTTAAATTAATTCTTTTTTAGACATTTTTTTTTTATAAAAATAAAAATAAATTTTTTTTTTTTTTACATTTTTTTATATAAAAATAAAAAATAAAAATAAAAACAAAAACAAACGTTTTTTTTAAATAATAATAAAAATAAAATAAAAATGAAAACTTGTGCAAGAATTTTGTGCACTTCAAGAAAGACATGCATTTTATTTATGATAGTGAAATTCATTTTTGTTATCAACTACTTGAAATTTTAAGCTATGGATCACGAAATTTTTAAGCTAACATTGCGAAAATTTCGCTATGATTGCGAAAATTTATGCTCCTCCTCACTATTGTTGCTCACTTGTTTCTTCAATTCAAGCAGAAATTTACACCTGAGCCCCACAAAAATTTATCTGAAAAATAAAGTGCAGAAAAGTAAAAATTAATCTAAAAACAAATTAACTAAAAATTAGAAAATCTAAGAAGAAAAATTAATGAATTCAAAATAAAATGTCTGATAAATAAAACAAAACAAAGAAAAATTAACCGCAAAAGTGGGGGGGGAGGGCGAGGCTTACAAGAAATGCAGGGGGATTGAGATTGCTCCAATCCAGAGACCGGCACGAATGACAGTGATAAATGTACGATGTGGGAAGGTACACTTATTGTCTTTGATGTAGTGGAAGAGATTCATATTGGCCCACCCCTAATTTCTTAAAAGCAACGAGCGGTCTGAGTGGGTGGCCTTTGGAGTAAGGTGTTTTGAGTGTGGATTGTGGCATTGCGGGGAAGGCAAAATATCTCTAAAATGGTAGTGGGGTACATTTTGGGGTTGATGGACTTTAGGGCTCTTCCCACACTTCCTTCCCATTACTTTCCTCACTTAACAAGGGAAGGATTTCTTCTTCTTTTTTCCATGGCCCGTATATTACACATAATTGTGGGGCATCCTGTAGTTCCTCAGGATCTTCTGCTGGTTCTTCCTTCAATCCCTCCACGAAGGCCCGAAGGCTACTTGATAAAGCTTCTTCGCTGAAAATAGTGTCGGTGAGGCACTCTCTTCCTCTAGTGGACATTCTAACTGTGATTGATGGGGTTTTTCAATGGAGTCTTGCGGGTTGTCCCATTTTTGCCAGTCATTTTTCGACCCATCCAGTTTCTTTGTTAATTGTCTTCCGCAGTGACAATTCTCTTATTCGAATAGGCATTAATCCTTATTCTTTTTACCACAAAAGTCATCCACTATCTGGGTAAGGTCTCCAAAATGGCTTATTCAAATGGAGAGGGATTAGTGCTGGTGGCTAGCAGGAAGTGACTCTAGAGTTGAAGCATGATATGGAGGTTTAGGAGGTGCATCTTTGTGGAGATGCGGGTTCCCATGAGGTCGTGTGATTCCTGACTATGGTTTGTAAGTACTACCATATGGTGAACTCAACCATTGGTTTCTATAGTCCCTCATGGACCTATATTCATTTGGATTCCTCTCCACAGGTTGTTGACTTTGCCATGGATGGTTTATGTAACCCCTCATGGACATGTAAGCTCTAGGGTTTCTTTCCACAGGGTACTCACTGTATTGTTCTCCCTCTTCCATTTGGTCACAATTCAAACCCCTTTGGGCGTATAATCTGCCCAGTATAAATATGGCACACAAAACGATCCTGCGACCTTGTTTTTTTTAAACTAAAAGAAAATGACGGTGAAATATAAAAATCAATTCACCGGTACACATGATGAGGATCACAAGTGTTCTAACTCGTCAAATGCACTTAGGCACCATCGACAACGACGCCATTTGATTGTGCCTGATAGAATTGATCGGAATCAATAAAATTTATATCCTATATTCCTCTATGTAAGTAGTCAGAAGCTCTTTACTTGATATAGCGATCTAGGTCGAACCACAAGGGGATGGGTTTCTTTGCCGGCCAAACTTCTTATTAAGGCCAAAAATGGTGAATTTCAAGTTTGGATTTGTAAGGGTTGTTGTTAAAACATGGGATTGGTTGTTCACAGGCTGAAAATAAAATTAGAAAAAAATGTAAAAAATAGAACCCACTTTTGAAGTTTAGTTGCTTGGTTTTAGGGTTTTAAGGCAACTAACATGTCCTCGGGTCTTTTTGCATTAGGGGAACATGACATATAGTCATTTTCGAACCGTTTTTCACTTTTGAAACATAGCATTTTACTGGGCAAAAATATTCCTAACAGTGATATCATATCTCAAAAAACCTACCTGTGTATGTAGGAAACAACTAAGCTGGATAACAGGGATCTAGTGATAAGCATCCTTGTGGCAACTTGCTAAATACGTTAGTGTGGGCGTGCCTAGAAGATTTTAACCTAAAAGATTTGAGGAAATAGAACATAAAATACCCATAAATGCGTGGGTTAAAAACGAGAGGACCGTCACGGTTTACCTCAAATCCTAGCCGCGGCCCTCCTCTTCAAGGAGAAGAGGTCCTAGCCAGACATCCTGGAGTTGTCATCCTCGGAGGAGTGTTTGTGTAGAAAATGGAAGGAGAAAGGAAGAAAATGAAGGCGGCCGAAACGGGAGAGAATTTGAAGCTTCTCCAAAAATTTATTATGAAGTGATTGATTGTCATTTGTTACAGAATGAGGCTTATATATGATCAGAAAAAGGGAAATTACAAAACAATATGAAATAAAAAAATTAAGTGAGGGTAGAAGGAGAAAGCCAAAGCGGAGTCATTCGGATAAAAGCAGGAACCTTGATTTTGCTATGCCTGGTGATTTCAGCTATCATAGCGAAAATACGAGCATAAGCGAGTGAAATTTTAAATTTATGCATGGCATAATTAATATGATAGCGAAAACTCTGAAGAAGCAAATTTTGGCTTCCTTTGTTCATCCTTTGTTCCATTGGTTTCTGGCACTCTTATTCCACTCCACTTTTCCATTTCTTATGCTTTGGGGTGCTTCATTCTCGGCAAAAATTGATAGAAAACCATATGAATCGATGGAAATCAGCTTGGAAGCTTTTGATGATTGGATTGACACGATAATTTAGCTTCCAATTCCTGAAAAAACTACAAAAACAGCCCCGAAATGCAATCAGAAGTGCAATAGGGACCCGAAAATGTCAATTGGGTTAATTATAACACTTACTACACAAAAAGCGCACAAAACCTATTAAAAATAGGGTTCAAAATAACACTTTTTGGGCACTAATCACCTAATATTTCGCCTTGACTAATAATCTAACAAGTTCTAGGACATTGGATTATTTGACTGTGACTGAACCCAGAAGACTTCCCTAATCTTTCACAATTTGTCAAGGAATCACTTTGACCATGACAAACCCCCTTCCTATTGACAAGGAATCTATCGGCCATTAACCTCCTAGCCAGGCTCGTTCGACTGATAAGTTACCATGAAGCTAAGTCATTAAAACTGCTGAAACTGTCTTTGGAAAACGTTGGTTATAAAAATTTTCACTTTTCTATCAAAATCACACCCTTAGATTTAACGAAAATCCGGAAGCAAAACGGCTGCACGGTGGTCAAGTCCGAAAAACAAAAATCACCTGTATAAAACAAATACCTCGATATTTTCGAAAATCCAGTACAACCATAAGGACCTCTGGTCCTCATCAAAGCCTATAAGATACGAATCAATCGGCACCATTTCGCGTAACATTTTTCTCGAAAACCATGCATGCATATTTTACAAAGATATTTACATATACAAAAATGTCATATTTTAACTTTTACTAAGTTTACTTTACACCTTACTCCTTATATATATATATATATATATATATATATATATATATATATATATATATACGACCTGACGTACAGGATTGAGGATCTGAAAGGTCTTAAGAGCCGGCACTGGACACGAAAATTTATTTAAAAGCAGAAAGCGTAGGCAAAAACGAGCTCGAGTGAGTACTATAAGTTCTAAATGTTCTTATGCGGTTATGTACCTCCCAATATGAAATTTTCACATAAATGGATTTGTAAGAATTGTTTATGATAAAGCCTGGAGTTTTGCTAGGAAAACCATTTCTAAAAAGCGTGAACCTCAATTACGCCTTTGATTCTTTCCAACTATCATCGTGCAGCCTTGGAGGAATGGATATCGACTCGATTCTTGGAACCGGGTTCAATAACAAACTCAAGCTTGCTCTATCCGTGCCCCTCTTGTCTCCATCCACCCACAATGCCCAGGCCGCCTACTTGACCTTTGAAGGCATTTTCCAGCGGTCATGGCATTAATAATGAGGTAGGGCGATCTCTCTTATGATTCCCAGGCATATGCGCTTGGTTCCTCACAGTGAGACGATCTTACTTCTTTCTTATAGCAATCTAAGGTGGCTCTATGCAGATAACCGGAGTCATACCGAGACTATATGAAATCATGGATACCCCCAACACTATCAAGTCTGTGGAAAATCCTCATAGTATCCCATTGGGTATGAAACCACCATACGATACCATCTATAAGTACGGAACACTATCACGGTACCTCTTAAGTGAATGAATGCTGAAATAAATGGGCTAGGTGGCCCACAGGTCCACCAATGCATATCATCATGATCGTAAGGCGAAATAATGCATTAATGCATCTGAGTGATGCATCTACCCCCTCTTGTGTGATTGTAAATACCCAGAAGTGCGAGTTAAAGTCCCACTTTGAATCGGCGATCGAGTCTTGCCTCTGTCTGCACCCCTCTGTGACCTCTTAGGTGTTGTACCACCACCTGACTGAACCACCCCTCTTAACTTTGTTTGGAGCCATTGGTGCTGGGGTAGATCTCTTGTACTACCTCGAAGTCTCGACCTACTAGGCATTGGGCTGACCTCGAATAAAGTGACCTTCCTTCCTCAATGAAACATCCTGTGTTCATCACTCTCGAGATACCTCCTCGACATGTAGAGCCTGATGGAAAATATGATCTGAGATCTACCACCACCTCGATCTTCTTGGCAATAGAGCGAATCCTTGGCTAGATGCTGCTCCTTGTCCTGAGCCTCTACCACCAGTCCATTTCTTTCCTTTCTTTCTACTAGACTGACTGGTGCCTAATTGACTAGTGCCAGGAGCACCTTTCTTATTGTCTGGCCGCCCTTGAGTTATACTTAGGGGTGTCCTCTCTACCACAGTGCGGCCTCTGACCCGACTCTCGAGTTATTTTGAGATGCCCAGGCTAGATGAACTTTAATTCTGAAGTTCAAGTTGGCCATGAATCACTTACAGTTATGTTCCTCATTTTCACATATCATGAAAGCAATTTCTGACTCACGAAGCCTGCAGCATATTCTATCACTTTGTCGGGGGATCATTTGCTCTAACACGAAGAATTCTTATTTTGCATCGACTCACGGGTAAAATATGTACATAAATGCACAATGGAGCCGAATTCCCCAGGTAGGCTCTGTAGGGTGTATCCTCTTAATGGCCTCCCATAGTCCTTGGCTCTGTTTGCCATCGAGAACCACTGAAAAGAGGAATTCTGCTCATGCGAACACCAATCTTTGCATAAATTTCACTAACCTGTATACAACCATAAGTGTTCTGACGCCTCTGGGTCGTAGGGTACCATCATAAGTTTTAGCCCACGATTTTAGAGCCTGCGTTTTATCATGTCCTACTGCTCTTACGGAGGCTCCGTGCTGACGGGCGTGGCTAATGCATAATCTATATAACGTGATCCTCGTCGAAAATGCAGCCACGGAGTGCGAGGGCCCTCGATGGTTCTGCTAGGGGCTGATTCATTGAGGCATCTTCAGATCTAGGGGTGTGCTCGACATTTCTCTCTGGTGGTGCCTCCGGTGCGGAAGTCCTAGGTCGACCTCTACGACCTCGTCCATACATAATGCTATGAATTTCAAGGTTAAAAGATTTAGTGACACTTCTGATATTTGATGCGAGGCGAGGATTTATGAAACAATATAGGTTGCAATAGGAAAATCATTATAAAAGCAATTACATAGAAAATCTTTGCGGAAAGATCAGAAAAACGAGGCGAACTATACTTTAAAAAATTGCTCTGATACCAACTTGTGGACCCTTCCTATTGACAAGGAATATCGCAGGCAACTTCCGCGGTAACCTCTCATTGGCTACGGCTTAGTGACAGAAGATTTGCTGTAAATTAAACGTTAAGCCGCTAAAGCGTCTTTGGGAAAGCGTTGATTATAAAAATTTTCATTTTCTATCAAAATCACACCTTTAGATTTAACTAAAATCAAATGACATACTTGATTACCTGATGGTGGCTTACAAAATACAAAAATCATCTGTATAAAACAAATACACTCCAGATATTTCCCAAATCCAACTACAACTATAAAGGACCTCTGGTCCTCATCAAAATAAAGATCTGAATAAATCCAAACATAGTTTATCGCATGACTATTTTCCTCAAAGCTTCATGCATGCATATTTTACAAAAGATATATTTACATATACAAAATGTCACATTTTAACTTTTACTACGTTTACTTTACACCTTATCTTATATATATATACAACACAGCGTCAGGGTGAGGATCTAAAAGGTCTTTCAACCGGCTTTGCACACGAAAATTTGTTAAAAACGAGAAAACTAGGCCAAAGCGGGCTTCCGATTAATTACTATAAGTTCTAGCGTTTATCTGTATGTACCTCCAAATATATGAAAATACGTAGAAATGGTTGTAAAACTGTTTATGATAAAATTGAGTTTTTGCTATGAAAACCATTTCTAAAAGCGATGCAGAAAGCTGTTTTATTCTTTGAAAACCAGTTTCGGTGGTGGTTAATATCGAAAGTGTTATCGCGTAAATCAGAGAGTACCAACCATATGGCGATTTATGAAATACCATAGGCGTGATGCCACGGAACCTCGAACGACATCGGTAGTGAACCTGGAACACTAACCATACAATTCAGGTGAGCACGGCGGGATCTCACATAAGCATAATGGAACCTCAGAAACAAAAATGCCTAGATGATGGAACCTCGGGAACTGACACCTAAATCACCATGTACTATGTCGTAGCACTAACTATCTATATATCTTGAATGTGGAAGGTGACTCACTATATAAATATATATTATATCAGCAGATTGCAGCCTTGACCAGTATAGTTAGTCATAATGTCCCATAACTACCATGTGCACAATCAGGGACTACATCATTGGAAGCGAAATTTGTGTGCCATCTAGGGGTTTTTGCTAAACCAGGCCAAACTGTTTCTTAAGTACTGAAATCGAAATTTTCTGCTGAGTATAACAAGTGGGAGGTAAAAAAAATGCTTTATAAATTACATTATATTTTCAAAGCACTTTACAAACTTGTAATTTAAACACTTTCATTTTCGAAAACGATTTTGAGTACGCCCCTTTTTCTAGACTGATTTGTGCCATGGTAGGGTGAGCGGAATCAACAATATTTGTTTCCTATGTTCCCCTGCTATGATATAAAGCCTCACTATGACATAGCGGTCTAAAGAGGCGAACACGGGGATGGGTTTTCATCCGTGAATGGTCCCTTGATGTTTGAAAATGGTGGAACTTGGTTTTGGATTTTTGGATTTGGTTAAGCAGTGGAGGTTGTTTGTTTGTTCCACGACTAAGCGTAATAGCTTAAATGAAAGTGTGAAATGGTAACCTTGAAGGCTTGGGTCACTAAGCTTGATAACATGGGGGTAATCACGGTGTCCTCGGGTTATTTTCCTCGCATTAGGGTAAATGACATATAATTCAAAATAAATGGGATCTTTGTTTAGCTATAGAACTGGCTCCACAGAACCCTCTGTTGAGTCGAGACAAATACTAAGCAATTCAAAGTCACAGTTAGTTAGAAACCTAGCATTTAACCTCTTTTTAATGGCTCGTGTACATCTAAAGAATGTCGATTGCATCAGCTTATTAAGAGTCTGCCCGAACCCTAAATGATAATAAGTATTGTGCTAACCAGATTGAGTGTTGGGTGATATAAATGTTACCTATGCATTCAAGTAGGGATCAACACATCAAATATTTAAAATAAGTAGCCTCTTTCAGAGTATGGGGGGCTTAAGCATCTGAGTTGTCATCCTCGAGGGTGATTAGCGTAGAAAATGAAGAAAGAAGAAGAGAAGCAATAAACCTATTGAAAAGGCTGCAGAGTATTCATGATAAGTTGCTTGGGTTACAAAGTTGCTGGGGCTTATATAGTCCAACCCCAAAGTGTGAAAATAAAAATGCCTAAAATATGAAATTACATAAGGAGACGAAAATGGTAATTAAATCAAAATATTATTGGGGTCGTTTTAGAACCAAAAATACCAAAAACAGTGGCTTGATTTCGCTATGCGGCAAGATTCAGCTAGCGTAAGCGAAAGATTTGCTAGCCCTAAGCGAAATTTTTTGTGAATCTTGAGAGTGGGGAATTTAAGCTAGGAACGATTACATTCATTGTGCGAAATTTTCTATAAGCGAATACGCTGGGATTACTTGAAATTTTGCTTCTCTGTTGCGAAATTTTAATCCCATTATTTAGCAATCCAGTAACTTCGCAATCCTCTTAAAAAATCCACAGTACCTCTTTCTTCCACTGTTTTGCCCTCACTAAATCCACCTTTCTTAAATCCACTTCACATTTCTTCATTTTTAAATGAAGTAGAAACCTTGTGAATCCCTCGACGTGACCAGATCTTATTTGACATCACTTGAACTTATTGGGTGAGGCACGCAAAAACACACAAAATTACCAAAACAATCTCGAAAACAAATCAAAAGGAAGCTTTAAGTGGACATGCACTTGACAATTGGCTTAATTCATATGATTAGTGTGGGCACTCAAAACTTATCTTGAATAGAGCTCAAAATAACTTTTAAGGCACTAATCACCCCCGACCGACAGTTGCTAGTCCCATAGCAATGCTAGAAGAAACAATAAAGGTATGCATGTCATGCATTTACAAAAAAAAATGTATGTGGTTCAAAAAGTGCATGTACAGATTAGCTTTACCTTTAGTATGAACAATTTACATCCTGTATGAAAACCGGCATGAAAGAACAAAAACCATATAAGAACAAGTTTTACGGCAACATCGATTTAAGAATATCAACTTGAATTCACCAAAATCTAATTGTACATAAGGTAACCAGCTTGAGCCAATAAAGTCTGAAGCTATTCCCTACCACTGACTAGCCTCACGCCATGGCCTTAAGCGTTGACCAACCTAAATAGGACTAGCTACACTCTTGTTGCATCCTTGATTGCAATGTGGGGTGTTTAATCTTAAAAACCGACTTCACCAAAGTGGGTGTAGAGGTCCACGGTGACTCTGACCAATTAAGGTTTAGGACATCGAAGGTTCCGCCCGATACGGAAGCTCTGAGGCTTCGCCCCCGGAAACTCAGAATGACTTCGAGGAGTGGCACACACAGCTTACGCTAAAGCTCTACCGTCCACGGGTGTGCTTTGAACACACTAAGTCAATGACTCCCGACCCGATCAAGGTTTGGGAGCGTCGGGCTTTAAAGGCTTTATAGCCATATACCCCTCGGGACCGTATTGTTCGGGTTTCAAGGCAAGCGTCAAATTGCCTTTATTTTTCTTTCTTCTTTCTTTTTCTTTTTGATTTTCTTTTTCTTTTCATTTTGGAAGACTACATTGGTCTTCATGCATGGGTAACATAAACCTATTATGGGTCGTCAACAACTTTAAGGCCGGCTTTGCAAAGTGGAAAGAGGTATATAGCTTCCCAACCAATTGGCACAATCTGGTGTGTAGTGTGTGAATTAGCTAAAGGGGGAATATTCAAGGTTGAATATGCTGAAATCTCAATTGACCAAAAACTAAATCATGCATGGATTTGTTCTAACATTAAGGTAACATACAGGGTTTCAATTCTCCAATTAAAGGCAAGAGTAGGTATACAAAATAAAGACACAAAAGCGATTTTCGAAAGTGTAGTAAACTGGAAATAATGCTATAAAGCTTTTGATATAACCAAAATGGCTAATACATGTAATATAGCTAAATATGTGAAAATATCAGCACTTTACTATTGTTCAATACATGAATCCTATACAAAATGAGTAGGCAGTTGATAAAGCTGAAAATTGTACAAAAACATGATAGAAGACACTCCTAACTCTAACTTTCCTCGGTAAAAGAATTTAGGAAACATGTCATAGGGGTAGGAAAGTTAGAGGCGGAGAATGTGACCACCTGATCTGCCGGGTGGTGGTGGATGCGAAGCTGCTGGCTGGCTGTGCTTTGACATGTCTAAGGAAGGCTGCTGCTTTGTGGGGCTCATCGATAATGCGGGCTGGGCGGCGAGAGGCTAGGGTGACTCAGATCTGTGGGCATGGCATGACCAGTAACTTCCAAGTGGATCTCGGCTCGGGCCCGATCTCGATCCATCGAGCTGTGGCAGTGGCCAGGAATGAGCGTCGGCATCCTTTTGCCGCTGGCTCCTCGAGTGACATGAACGTATCAGGAGGAATCTTCTTGTTGAATATGAGAAGGGCAGAGTGTCGGTGAAAGGAAGTGGGCCAGGATGTGGAGGAGGGGATGGAGGGGACAAATGCGGCCTTGGACTTCTCTCCACCTCACCTGCAGGCGGGGATAATCTCCCACATCGGGGGATCCTCTGCTACACAAGTCTGACACCTCCTCTGGTCCTGTGTGGCTATTTGGAGGAGAAAAGAAATCGGCATCACCATAGCTCGCTCCATAGGCAGGGACACGGGAGCATCGATCCTCCTCTCAATGCGGGCTCTCAGGAAATCTCGAAATGCTGGGACGGCTCTCGATGTCGCGACATCAACGATGGTAGACTCTCATTTCATTTAGGCGTGGTTTCTCCTTGGGTGCCAGCGGGGCATCATGGCCAATCCTTCCCGGAGGGTGAACCGGAATCCCTCGAGATCCGGGTCACTCGGGCCTCGAGTATGGCTCCTGCAATGTTTGGACATAGTCTTCATCAATGGGAACCGGGTGGTCGGACGGGTGATCACGAAGCATCGAGACGAGGGTTGCCTCCGGGAAAAATCTTGCGGTCCTCTAGTGGTATCTCTGGCTAGGCGGCGGACCATCTCCCCGGGTTGTGTGGGAGCAGAGGCCAATCCCAGATATCCTCCGGCATTGGCTTGCTCTGTGCTTAGACGAATGTCTGGCGAAATGTCAGCTGCTCGGGTCACTCTGGTCGATCATCAATGCGAATCGGAGCTCGGGGACTCGGCGCTCCCAGGGAGATCATGGAGTTGTGGCCCAGAGAGCACCACCGGGGATAGTAGAGCTGTATGGTGTCATGAGCAGGGAGTAATGCGTGTCAGTCTCATGGAGTCCACTGACAGGGGTCGGCGGGAAGTCGATCTCTTGCGTGATCGTAAATGACTCTCCATGAAAATCTCTGGTGTGGAGCCCTATGTTCCCCGGAATCGGGTCCAATGAATAATAAGCGCGGATCCTTGGCATTTTGGCGATGAATGGGAACTCCCTGCATTTGCAGTGAAGGGGATGGCTGAGGCCTAGATGATGAGGACTCCCAGGGCTTTGATAATGGGCCGGCTTGGAGGCGGGCCCTGGGGATCGTCATGAGGCCTTTGGGAGGGCTGGGTCCATCCTCGTGCGACCCCTCCGAACCCCTAAGGGCTCCTCGGGATTTGGATCAGGGCTGCGCTGGCGGGGCTGCTCCTCTCTCTACGGGTGCTGTGACTACTGGGCCGGAGCGGGACCTCCCAGTGCATTACCATATCTGCCGGTCGGGCAATGCAAGAGCTGAGGGCGGGGCCGGTGTCGCGTAGGAGCTCGGCGCGATGGGGAGGCCACGGTGGCAGGGCGAGGCTGAGAGGCCGGCGGCCGGTGGGGAGACTCTGGGCGTGTGTGAACCCCGGGGACTCAAGCCCGGCGAATGGGACGAGCGAGAACGCGGTTGTACCGCGATGATGACAATGGGCGGGCGGCGGCGGGCGTGGCCTGCGGGCATGCGCGCGGCGAGGCGTGGCGAGACGCGAGCAGCGGCGGCGCGAGCGGTGTAGGGTCACGGCCGAGGGCTCACGGGCACTAGCACGAGAGGGCTCGAATAAAGAGGCTTTCAGTATTCTTTGTAGGAGCAGCCGAGCCAATGGTAAGCACGAGGGGCCCAGGACTTCATTTCAGCTGCGGTAGCTCGGGTTGGGGGGTGGGGTTGATGGAATGAAAGTGAATGAAAATGGAAGTTTTACTACGTGAGATAGCAAATTTAGAATTTTTCGCTAGGAACGGTGCATTTCGCTAATAGCCCGAGGAATTTTCACGAAGCGAAAATTTGTGGGATTGCGAATTTTTAAGCGTGATCAAATTTATGATCATAGAAAATCCACAGTTTCTTTCTTAACTTCCCACTGTTTTGCTCCTTTATCACACTCTTCAAATCCATGCATTTCTTCATATTTTGAATGATGAAAACAACGCCAGTCACCGACATTCAGCGAATCTTTACATCACACTTGAACTTATTGGTGGCGCGTACAAAACTGCGAAAATTACCAAAAACAATCTCGAAAAATCAAAAATGTTAAGTGGACATGCACATGACAATTGGCTTAATTCATATGATTAGTGCTCAAAAAGCACTCAAAACCTATATTGAATAGAGCTCAAAATAGCACTTTTGGGCTGCTAATCATCGACTAATTTCTTTCAATTCTTGTCGAGGCACGCTAGATTTATCATCGTATGCTCCATTATTTACCTGATTCATCTGAAAATTACAAAAAATGCCCACCCAGGTTCGCGTTATTGCTGCCAAAACATACAAAGGCTTTCAAAGACTACATCGAGCGAACCGATTCTAACAAAACTTTGCATTACTAGTTCCATTCGATAAGGACATCGATAATATATGAGGTGAAATTACGACTGAAATGCACACCGCAAAATGCCCGTAACAATATCGCAGCAACTTGCAAAACGACCCTTTGATATTCGATGTATTAGACCACACAAAATTAAGCATAACCCGCGAAGTCGCACCGTGGTACTACAATTAAATTTTGAAATTAATGGCAGCCCCGCGATGCTATTGACCAGTGTATGGTTAAATTCTAGACTTCGAGGACTCCTATAGAGTCTAAAAAACCTAAAATATTTACGGGGGTATGTTCGGATTGTCGAATAAAATCTGAAATTTAAACCACACGAGCGTACGGCAGATTAAAATTACATCCAGAGCCCCATGGAACACAGTCAGAAAATTCTAAAAAATTGTAAAATAAGATTAAATTTTGAAACTAAAGTTTATGACTTTTCACGACCTCTGAAAATTCCGACAATTCAGCCTTTGGGCTCGAAATACTTACAAAGTAGGAAGATTTTACCACCTCTTGAAGTTTGATGAAGCAAAATGCTAAGATATTGGTATCTGGCGTGAGCTCGTCGCGTAGTCAACTGCCTTCGGCTCGATGAAAATGCAGTTCGATTTAGTAAATCGAGAAAGAAGCGAAGAGAGAAAAAAAATATATAAAAATCTTCCTCTCCATATACTCTCCATTCACGCCCGTCCTCCCTCTATTCTTTTATTTTATCTTTTTTTTTCTTTAAATTGTCATTATTATTATTTACATAAATGGTTCATATTATCTTATTCGAGTCCATTTTTGCCTTGAAAAAAATTTATTTCTTTTGGTACGATTATTTTAAATCAGACTTAACTCAAGCCATTTTATGACTTCCGAGATTTTGCCAATCTAGATCCTTGAAAGATCCCTTTAGCGACTTATCACCAATAGTACAATATTAGTATCACCGAGTGGCGAACTTTTTGACCACTAGATTTGCGGGGCGAATTTAATAACACGATTTGTTTGTCATCCGAAGATCCTATGATTTGCCTCTGCTTCCCTAAACCACTTCAAGCCGATTGTACGTATATTATTATCCTTTTGAAATTCCATAATTTGTACTTTCACCCTCCTTTCCTTAATTACAAAGGAGTAATGCAATTCTTTAGAAAGCTTTTCTCTTCAGTTAAAAAACAACTTTCAAAAGATTATGACATAAAATAATTAAAAGCCCTTGGTGCACATATGCGCGACCCTACGGTTACACATCACCAAATACCTCTGGGATGAGCATTCTGAGACCATGTGCAATGTTTTTAGGATTTTTCTTGACCTTACTATTTACGAAACGGGTCTCGAGAAACCTTATTTGTGCTTTTCTCCGAATACATCTTCTAATCTGAACATTCAACCATTCTAGCTGCCCCATACAACTTCCTTTTTCGAGTTCCAGTAAAAGCCTATCACAATTTCAAGTACACATTTGTATTAGACCTCTTTAGTAGTTGTTATTCCAATTCAACATATCACATTTCATCATTTACAAACGAGCTAAAATGACATAAACAGCGATTTAATCATTCATTATCGACAATTCGGAAACCACTAACCATTGTTCACATCGAGGACTCTTTCATTTATTTAAAGAATAAAAACATAATCTATAAAGGCAATTAACATAGACTGAAAAGTTCACTTGCAAATCATTGGTGTTAATTGGACGAGGCTTTAATTAAGAGAATGATTACAGGAATTTGTTTAGACCAGAAAAAAATACAAGGGTTCATCTTCTTCTTTTGTAGGATTTGGAAGTTTTCAAGTTTGAAGGTTCAAGGTTAAAGCTAGTTAGAGATGGAGAAAACTTGGGAATGGAATGTAAGCTTTTTCTTTTGATTGTTCTTCCACTATGGGAAGAGGCAGCAATCAGGTACTACCCGGGGGTGATCAGTGTGCTTAATACACAGGTATTCATAGATTCTTCAAGTTCAATGAGCATCATTATGCATGTTCCACTTTGTTTGAATTCACTTGGTCCAAACTATCATTCCATAATTTATATACATAATTATTATTATCCATCTCTAGCTCTTTGTCTCTCTTCTCCTGAGCTTTCCAAATTCCTCCAATTTTTACATAGAATATTTGAACCCCTCTACCTTGACAACATCTTTGCTTTCCTGTTTTCTTTCTGCTCTAGTAAGAAAGCACACACATCTTCATCTCTTTTCAGTTGTTCATTGTAGAAGGTCTTTATTTTTGTGTCCAACCTTTGCATTAGTTCTCTTTCTCTCATTTCCATTCCTCTTCCCTCTGTTTGAGTATTTGTTCCCATCGTTGTTCCCTTCGTTTGAAGTCAGCCTCCAGAAATTCCTCTCTGATCTTTTGTTGATGTTCCCATCTCATTTCTCTCTCTCCTCCATTTCCTTTTTCTTTGACACCAACATCTCCACAATTTACGTGCGCCCAGTTGCTCTTGGAACACTCTGGCAGTTCGAAAAATTATCCCTTACATCGGGGTGAATGAATTAATGGACTTCTTACGCTGCATCTCATCCTCAGTAAACAGGTTGGCCTTTGTAAGATTTGTTCATCTCTAATTGTTCATGTTCTTAACCTCAGGGATCCATCACTGCTTCTATAATCTCCATTTCTTTCCTCTTTATGTTATTTGGGCCTTTTGTCACCTATCGATGTTAAAGGGAGAAACCTTGAGACATGTTTCTTCCCTACGTATCCCCCGAACTCAGTAAAATCTGAAAGCCTGAAAATGAGCTATGTTGTTGGATGAGGGATTAGTCCCCTTTTCACATTTTTATGGAAGCTCCTTATAGATGTTTCAATTATCTTCCCCACATCGAACATGTATCCCTTCAGTAAAGCATACAAGATGATGGCTTCATACAACATGTATCCCCACATCGAACATGTATCCCCACATCGAACATGTATCCAAGCTCCTTAGATCCATTCTTGGATCCTTGATTTAGAGAACTTTATTAATCCTCCTTTCATGGCACAGCTAGGGACCCGTATTCCTCAGAAGCGAATACTAAATCTTCTTTCATATCTATCATGTTGGCGCATATAATTCATGGCAGGCTACTTGATAGAAAACTAGGTGGTTTTGTGCTTGTAGAACAAGCACTAGCACCACCTTTATCTACGTAGAGGTGAGATGAGCAGTAACAAACCCCGCTTTCTACGATAATCCTTTGTCGCTCGATTCTTCTCCCATAAAAAGTAGGATTCTTAGATAAGATGCTTCATCGTCCTTTGATCTTCAATTTGCTGGCTACAACTTGCTTTCGAGTTCTTTTGCACTCTTTTTCTTTATGGTAGTTTTGCTCCTCTTCCTACGCTTCTGGTTCTTCCATTGGAGCATCTCATCTAGGTTCGAGATGAACCTTCTTTTCACACTACATATTCTTCCATAATTTCCATTGAGATTTGGGACAAGTTGTGGGTTTTGCCGTGATGAATCTGGATTTGGGGTTTAGGCTCTTTGAAGTCCTAGGGTTTTGAGATGTGAGAGAGGAAGAAAGTGAAATTGGGTGAAAATATGAATGATGTGAAAGCGGTGGAAGGAGGTGGGCTTTTTCGGTTTGAAAGCGTTCTTCGGTTAATGTCTCGATAAATTAATGTTTCTCTTGGAGTGTAGATAATTAATAATTAGGCCACAACAATTACTTTTGATTTAAGTAAACAAGATTTATCTTGTGACTCTTTGAATTAAAAATTGCACCCAGCCCTTTATTATTAAAATTTTCATGTCGCGGCACACTTTAGGGTTGTCACAACATGGCTAGTCTGTGATAGAGATCTATTGTGACTGTGTCGTGTACTTGACAAATTTCTTTTCATTTCAAATGTCGCTAGGTTCTGACACTATTGTGACAAAAAAATATTGTCGCGTGAAATGCTCTGGCGAGAGGTAGGTCCGCAATGATGTTATTTGGAAGGCGGTAGCGACCATGTTTCTATTGCAATTCACTTTAATTTGGTTAGGTTGCAACATGAAAAGCAAGATCATGACAAGTTCCCATCATTTTACAGTAAGCTATGTTGCGACCAAACTTTCTATTGTTGCGACAATCGGTCTCTACATAAATTTTATGTCGTGACCTAATTTTCTTATCAGTTGTCTTGTCCAGTCAAATCCTTATTGTGACAAACCTTTTCCCTTACTTATAAAACATTGTCGCGACAAAGACTTTATTGTTGCGACTAAATATTTGTTTCCCTAAATTTATACAACTTTAAACTACCTTCCAATTCAGTTAATCACCCTGATTTAGTCCCGATTATACGAGTTTAGGCTTTTGGCTTATATATAGCAACATAAATTCTCTATTCAATTATGAACAACAATCTCATTAGCATCAAAATACTCAATAAAGCATTTAAGCTTAATTAGCACACACCAAGTTGGCTAATTAATTAGGCTCTAAAATCATCAAAATTTCTCGAGCTTCAGCTATCATTATTATAAACAAATTTAGGGAAATAAATACTCCCCTTTGTAGCTCTTTTACACTGAATTAAGTTTGAGGCGGTGTGCTTTATAATAATAACATTTGATTCACATCCCCAGGTACTTTTTTTGAGCAAATGATCAAAATTCCTAATAAAACTTCTAACAAAATCAAAATTAAAACTTCAAAATCATAAAAGTAATCAACATCAGTAAGTTAACAAAAATAAAAATTTGGCAGGTTGCCTCGAAAAATTTGCTTCGATTTAATGTCACTTGGCCAGACCGCAGTGCAGTGTCTTCATTTCGATGGTCGGTTTGTCTCTTCAATCGGATGCCTCCTTTTATGCTTCCTCGAGATAATGCTTTAGTCTAGTCTTTTACTTTGAATTCACTTCGGTCGGTCTTCGATGTTCACGCTCGAGGTGTGCTTGTTACCATTGTGTATGGACCACTCCATCTTGACTTCAATTCCTTGAAACAACGAGCAGGTTGTATAAGAACTTGTTTTACGCGATTCCCTCCTTAGGATTTTTTTTTTTATCATTTCCACCTTTTGGTCATTCCTTATAGATTAAGCATTGTCATAAGCTTCATTTCTCAATTCTTGATTCGTTCATTTGGAGTAGTCTTTTTTCCTTGGTGACGAAAGTCATAGTTCGAGTTTCTTGATGACTCACATAGCCTTGTATTGTAATTCTAAAGGGAGATGACAAGCTTTTCCATATACAGTGCCCAGGACATTCAATGGGGTTTATGCTTGATTCATAAACATGATACCATCACTAGTTTTATATACCAGTCCTTTCGGCTTGCATTCTTGTTTTCTCTAGAATTTTCTTTATCTCCTGACCCAGGAAATTTGACTTGTCCATTTGATTGAGGGTGATAAGCCAATCCCATTAAATGTTTGATTCCACTATGCTCATGGGTTTGGCAAAAACTTTTATTTTCAAAATGGCTTCCTAAATCCCAGCGATGATTGTGCAGGTGCTCCAAATCTGCTCAAAATGTTTCTTTGTATAAACCCAACCGTTGTGATGGCATTATTTCTAGGACAAGTTGTTTCTTCCACCCATTTGGATACATAGTCTAACTAAGGAGAATGTACATATTGCTAAATGATGATGGGGAAGGTCCATGAGTCTATTCCCATTACATTAAAGAAATTCTGCGCCTGAGAATTCACTTCTGAGGGGACATTTCATTTCTTCTACTTAAGTTGCCCATTCTCGACAAGCATCCACAAGGTTTTACGATTCAAAAGCAGTCTTTGAATATAGTAGGCTAGCTTAAATCTTGATTGGAGAAGATTTTTAGGTACATCTTGTCTCCTATGAAGTGTTCTCATGGTGATGCATGACATTTTCTCCATAATACCACCTTGTTTTTCTTTTACGAGACACATCTCCTTATGATCACATTTATTCATCTATTTCTTATCTTTGAAATTATTCGGCGTGGAACTAATGTCGTCAAGCATTATACTACTATGGGGAGTCCCACAGGGTCATTTCCACGAGGAATTGGTTTCCTAAGTGTCTTAGGGATTGCTATCAATGGAATTAAGCGTTTAAAATGGGGGTTGTGATTGATTGATTGAGTAACCAGGTAACTTTAACTATTTTAAAACAAGAAGGGCGAATGATAGGATATAGGTTTTCTCTGCCCGCAGGCTAGGTAGCCACACCCACCTTTTACTCACAATCTAGTATAGGAGCCATTGATGAATGGTCTTCGATGGACGATCTCTTTGTCAGAAGCTTTTACATGACAAGAACGGTGTGACGATAACAAACATATTCAGAGGAAGATTGCTTGGACTCTTAGTACGCATTTCAGAATCAAGCACCATGTAGTCTCACCGTTCACACGTTGTCAGAAAGAATACTAAAACTAGGGTTTATAAGATTTTCTGGTGCTTAGCATCGTATAATCCCATTGAACCTGAGAGGGAATTGAGGTTGTTACCTTGAAGGAGCGAGGGTTTCCACCTTTAGAACCCTATCATGGAGGTTTAGAACTCCATTAAAATCGAGAGTCGATTCATGATTAATATAACATAACTTACCAATACGTAAAAATGTGACTTTGAGAAATATGCTGCCTTCAATTACAAGGTTGGGATATAAAAAACAGGAATCTCAAGTAAGGAGCATGCAAGTTATAGAAACCAGCGAAGATTAGAAGTGATTAAAAACTCGCATTAGAAGAAAACTAAGTACTCTCTATGAACCTTGAAAAATAGAAAACTATATTCGTTCAAGAAACCAAACCCTAGAGAATTTGTTGATCTTAGCTCTGCTATAAAGTGGGCTTAAATACAATCCTCATTAGTAATCTCAAAGTGGTGGTCGAAAGACGAGCGTGCCCTTGAACCAAGATTGAAACTCTTCTCAAGTCCCGTAGGGATCAAATGTTGTATCCCTAGAGAATGCAAGAGTAAGTATGAATGCCGGTGCAAAAGTGCATTGGTGCTCCACTGACCTTAGATCTGGGACCCGCGTATATTTAGTCTTGGTACCGTTGCTTCAACATTGCTTCTCTTCAGACAGCACTAGGGGCCTCTCATTCTCTTTGCGGTACATGTTGACAGCGATGATCCCATGTGTGTTCTGCGGAACCAGCCAGCTATGAATGTGCACTTGAATTTGGAAAAACTGGTTTCACGTATAAAAATGCTAGAAATTGTCAAAAGCACGTATTCACACAAAATGGGAAGCAAAACATGAAATTTGGGGACTAAAACCCTATATAAATGTTGCACTTATGCTGTATCCAACAATCATGTTTGCTCTTACATCTGAGTAGTGGGTCATCCATATATACAATCTGTGATCGATTTCCATTCCTCCTTTCTTTGGTAGGCCGAATTCAAATGGCATAACTCCTGAAGCTAATGACATGGTGTAATATCGACACCGGGATGTTTATCACGACAACATCAATAGGTATTCATCGGAAGTACTTTGCTATTTATGTCCCCTTTTTTATTCTAGCAGTTCTCGCCAATCTAGATAAGTGATTTTCTATCACATTGTCACTACCTTTCTTATCCTTGATTTGAGATCAAAAATCTTTTAGCCGATAGCACCCATCGATTAGTTTTGACGGCATCCTTCTTTTGTCATTAGATATTTAATTCGCGGCATGATCGGTGTGTATTACAACATAGGACGATATATAAGGCCTAAATTTTTCTGAAAATACTATAACATCTCTTTGTGGTGGAGTAGTTCTCTTATTATGTTTGACCCAATATTTTCTTTGGCATAATATATGGCCTTGAATATGTTTCGGTTCTACGCTTCATCTGACTCCATTGCATAATCAACGGCATCACACATTTTCAAACTCATTATTCAGGCCCGGGTATCGACATAATGGGAGGTGATACTAATCAGGATTTAATTTCCTCAACTACAGATCTGCATGATTCATCAAAATCAAAATTCGCATCTTTTTTCCAACAGTTTACACAATGGTCTGGAGATTTTTGAAAAATCCTTAATGAATCTTCTATAAAATCCAGCATGTCCCAGGAAACTTCTTATTCCGCTTCCAGCTGTTGTGCGGAGTACAGGCATGAGAGTTTTTATAACAACAATCTTTGCTTGGTCTACTTCCAATCCAGCAGCAGAATCTTGTGCCCCAAGACAATACCTTTAGTTACCAAGAAATGACATTTTTCCCAATTTAAAGCTAGATTTTTGTCTTGGCACCTCTAAAGTACTGTTTCTAAGTTTTTCAAACAATCTTCAAAACTGGATCCATATATTAAGAAGTCATCCATAAATATTTCCAGAACCTCTTCCACCAAGTTAGAAAATATAGACATCATACATCTTTGAAGGTAAGCGAGAAACATTGCGCCAATCAAATGGCATCCCTTTAAAGGCAAGGTACCATAAGGGCAAGTAAATGTTGATTTCTTAGATCTCAAAGACTATTACTATACGCGGTTATAGCAGGAATATCCATGAGAAAATAGTAATGGGAGTGCCTTACTAACTTTGTCCGACATTTGGTCGATAGTGGGGATAATGGTCCTTTCGATGCGATTAAAGTTTCCTATAATTCACATATACACTCTCCATCACAATTTACGACTCTTGTAGGAATCAATTCATTCTTGTCATTTCGATCATAGTGAATTCTCCTTCTTTTGAGAACCACATGTCTTTGGGCTCATGAGGGTTGTCTAGATTGAATATATGGAAGGCACACATTGCTTCATTAATGTATTTCTTTTTGAATACTTCTTCATTACTAGTTGACCTTCTCTGTTGTTCTATAGAAGTTAGCGATACGCTCCAGTAGGATCTTGTGCATGCAGTTGAAGGGCCAGATTCCTTTGAATCTTATGAAATCTATTGCTTCCCTTATATTTTAAAGAGTCTTCCATGATTTTCTTTTCCAGCTTAGTTAATCCATCTAAAATGATAATTGGTTGCAAGAAGGCATACTTTATATGTTAAGGCAATTCCTTGAGTATTAAACCCTCTGAACGTTTGTTTTCTTTAGCAACTTTTTCTTCATAACTACTGGATTTTTCTACACTGTTTTCTCCAACACTAAATACTGAATCTTTTAATTTAAAATTGGAGTTCAGAATTTCAACTTCAATATGCACAAGATACTGGAAATTCATCTCATTCTCATTGAATTCTAAAGTACAATGGAGTGGTCGAGTTCAAAATGATAGAATTTTTGTTTCTCCCAATTTCGGTCAGCACTGCGAGGTTCTTGTTTTTCAAGCGTGGGTGAATTGAAGTGCAATGTTTCATCTCGACCACGAGTCGATTCCCTTTTTTCATCGATCAATGTTTCTCTGTGCTAAGAGTGAGATTATTTCACAATAGCAATGGGACTTGTTTTCTCGTCCTCTATATCCAATGGCCCTACAAAGTCCCTTTGGAAAGACAATTTTTTCCACTTTGATCGGCACATCTTCAAGGATGCCCTTATGATGAGCCAATGTCCCCATCGCAATACGTAGGGTCATGGCCGTGGGAGTGAGCTCCCAGGCAATCTTAGCAACGGACAAGGCTTGAGTTGATGTTGGCTCTAGAATCCTGTTTTCCCGAATCAGCATCCCCAATTTTGCAAAGGTATAATGGTCTGGATCCACCGCATTTTCTCTGGTAAAGTCTTGAATCAACACACTACGGGTTGTTGTTATGATCACTATCTTCCCTCGGTAATCTTTTTTTCCTTTTGCTCAATATATCTTTCATGAATTTTGCATCGCGAGGCATCGAGTTAATTTTGAGAATTAATGTTTATCTCGATCTTCTTAAACATGTTTAAGATCTAGAGAGTACTCTTCTAGCTTTGCTTTCTATAGTCTTTGAGGGAATGGAACTGGAGGATTGTAAGCTTTAACTTCTTCCTTCTTCCCCTGCTGCTTGGGTTGCATTTATGTTGTTTTCTCTTTCTCAGTAGTTTCTAAACTGTGCTGCTCAAGTTCTTCTCCAATTTCTACTTGTTTCTCTTCCTCAATGTCCCTCTTTTCAACTCTCCTTTCATCTAGCGCTCTACCACTTCTCATAATTAATGCCATACAATCATTTGGATTATTTCTAGTGTCACTTGGAAATGAATCCTTGGAAATGCTACACCTGACTTGAGCCGGTTGCCTATCGTATCTCTAGATTCTTCAAGAGAGGCATTGGTGTTTATGCAAACACAGTTTGTGTTGCTTGAAAATTTTTCAAAAATTCAGGAAAATTAAAATGCAAAACATCCCCGATCCTCAAATGATTGAGTCCTTTTCTAAGCGATAATCTCTTCTATTGTCTCACACTCTTGTTGTTCTTAGAGCAGAATTTGAACAAGCTTCTTCGGATTGTCTGTCGAGGTCTAGGGCCTATGCTCCTCCGCCCCATATGAAAGTTTCATGGTTCCTCCAATCTTGATGTATAGTGTGTTGCGAGTTGGGGTTAGGCTTGAAGTAATGCTTCTTTGCTCATTCATATACTTGGTCTCCTCAGCGGTAGAATGCTTCTCCGAAACAAGTCCCTCGGCACTTCTTCTAATTCTTTCTTCTCTTGCACTCTCATTTCCTTTAATGCGGTGTGCATTGCCCTCTTTCATTGTTTCCCAGTTTGTTCATCACTGCATCCAATTTTGCTTCTATGGCAGTCATACGGTCAAGTTCAATTAAACCACTTCCCCTCAGCCTACTGTTGCTCCCTGAAGCTTCAGATGGAGCCTTGTAGTTGCATTTGGCAAGGTCTTCAATCACCTGCCTTGCCACCTCTGCACTTTTTCTTTTAAAAACTCCACAACAGGAAGCATCAATTATACCCTTAGAGGTATAATTCATAGCATGATAGAAAATGTCCATCTGAGTGGTCAGATCTTTTCCATGCATAGGGCATCTTTTTAACAGTCTCTTGAATCTCTCCTATGCAGTGTAGAGACTCTCATCTTCCCCCTGCTTGAAGAAAATTATTTCTCCTCTTCTCTCAGCAGTGGGAGTTGGAGGAAAAAAATATGCTATAGACCTCCACCAATTCTTCCCAAGTGTTCACTGATCCAACTGGAAATGAATCAAACCATGTTGCTGCCACATCTCTCAATTAAAAGAGGAAGAGTTGCAGCTTGATTACATCTGGTCTCACCCATTCAGCTTGACTGTGTTGGCTATCCTCATGAATCTCTCCGATTGCTCAATGGGATCTTCAGAAGGGTGACTTGTGACTGGTCTTTGCCTATCTGATAGTAATCAATGCGGCTTGACTCAGAGTGTTTGGCTTGATGGGAGGTTGTCATTAGAGTACTCTTCTTGAATGATAGGCCTCCAAAAGTCCTCCGTAGTGTTAGGCCTACGAGGTCTCTACATTTCTTCTTCTTACGGAATAGTGCACAATCTTTCTCTTTGATTTTCCATACTTTTATCTTCAACAACCGATAAGCTTTCTTATATTATTAGGGGTTCTTTCACTTTAGTATCTAGATGACATCATACGGTTTCCTATGCATTTAAATCCCCTGAAGTAGAAACGCCTTGCCGAGATCAAATGGAGTCGGTGATATAAAAAATTATATCTCTTTACAGGGGTTTAAAATATCGGTAGCTTATTCGATCCTTCTTTATTAAAAGCGATGTTGCTAATTTTCTGAAATTTTTGTAAAACAAAGAAAAATGTCCAGATTAGCATCTCTCTTTTGTCAGACTATTAATTTTTAAATTCCTTCGATCCCCGGCACGGTGCCAAAAACTTGATGTGGGCCAGAATCACATATATGCTACAAATTTATGACTACATTACCACGGGACCCTTATATCTTTAATCGGTAAAGGCACTAGAAACTTATTTGTGACTAGAAATAACTTGTATGCTCATAGAAAAATGGATTTATCAATGAATTCATTAAAAGATTTAGTTTGAGATGTATCACATGAAGTGCACCAGATTGGCTAAGTAAAAAAGTGGACTGTAAGTCAGAGATATCGTTCCAGCCAGAGATTGAAAGAATTTAAATTTCAATTACCAGCCCTTCCAGGGTTCTACACTATTTGAACTTCCATTTCATGGAAATTTTAGTAACCAAACTAAGAATTCTACTATTTGAATTTCTACATCTATACTAAAGGAAAAATTTTAAATCCTAAACATAAACTGGACTGAACAAGAATATTGATGGAAATGGACACTAGGATTTCACTGCTGTGAAATTATCAATTCCTGCATCATAATCTAATTCGATTCTATCATAAATTGGAATATGAAATTGTCAAAGAGGCAAGGTAGTATAGTTTGGATTTCTCCTTTAACCATACTTTTCACTTATTAGAGATTCATGTTCATTTCTGAATCATGTTTCTAATTAATTACTTGTAATCAGAATTTCTTTATAAGATAAAATTATTTTCTTTTCCAATACTTCATATCCAAAACTCTTATGATCTGCCCAGTTGTGCTTCTCAAGATAGGGCCATTGCCAAATTTCTGAATGAATGATGTCTCATCGCGGGATCTTAAAGAGTTCTCCTTTCCTTGATTAGATCTAGAGCTAACACGGGATCAAGATCATTCCTCGGATAAGAGATCTACAATCAAAATTAAATTGATAGATTACTCAACTCATTCTCAAACCATGAGTAAGTGAGGATTTATCTAAGTAATCATTCAAAGCTCATTAGTCTTCAATATTAGTCTAGCATACCCGAGTAACTACTCCGTGCTCGGGAATCTCCATCCTTTGTGTCACTCAGGAGGCCTCTTGGAAATGGAGCCGAACCGATGGTCCTTTTATGGGTATTAGTTTCTAATATTGGGAACAATTCACTTCATGAACATCACCATTCAAATAAATTCAAGATTCTCAACCTAGGAAATTTCTTTCTAATTATGCAGAAAATACCATAACTAACATCAGATCTTTCCCTACGGAAGTTGTGTTTCTCAGCTGAGTTACCATGTGTTCTTGAAATCTTGTCAGAAAATTCTTTATCGCACAATCAAGCGAAAGAAATGAATTCCAGCTTTTATCTAGATTTCAATGAATTCAGACAGTAATTGGAAATGAATTTCAATAATTTAATTCAACTTCTAAACTTCTGAAAAATTCATTATTTCAGGTCCAGTAAACAAATTAAAATTCTACGCTAAATCTAATCTACGGAGAAAGAAAGAAGAAAAATAAATAAATAAAAGAAAAAGAAAGAAAAGAAAAATATACTCTAAAGAGTCATAGCTTCCCGATTTGTTTCTATTTATAGAGGCTAGAAGTTTGGGCCCCTAAATTCGAGAGGAGGCTACATTGTGGATCACAAGTCGCCCCGGTGCATTCTGCATCGCGACTGGAAGTTTTCGCGATAAGACTTTTCGATCTTCATGTGAGTCTCCTAGTAGCATCTGCGGTTATTGTGTCGCGACACTGTTCTCACGTACTCTTTCTTGGGTCGGTTGCGACGAGTTTCCTTGGTTGTGACCAGGTATTCTTTCCCTCACGACATATTCATTCTGCTCCGTGTGAGTTTCCTCTGTCGCCATGAGGATCTTTCTTTGGCTCCTTAACAATCTTATCTTGCAAAGTCTATCGTTCTAACCGTTCTATGTCATGATAAGTCTTATGGTTCGCGAATACTTGTAATACAGCGGCGCCGACAATTTTATCGTAGCCAGAGTTTAAATGCGACTTCTTCAAATTAGTTTGCGACCCGGTTTTACTGTCGCGTGGCATTCTATTTTGGTTCTTGTTGCAAATAATGTTTCTTGCATTATCGGCGGCTTTTGTGTGACTTTGAAAGTCACATTGCGATAGATTTTATGGCTTAACCTAAATTCTTGTTGCAACTTCATTTGATGTTGTGACATGTCTGGTGTTATCGATGTTTCTTTACGTGACCACTGTTTGTGCCTGTCACGGCCAAGGACTTTCTTTGTCGACAACTTTTGCTGCGACCGATTTTATGTCATGATCGGACTTCTGCTTCCTTGTGTTGGAATCTTTGTCCGCGACATAGAAAAGTCGATCGCGACAACACTATCTGTGTTAAACATCACCGATGTCGCGTCCTTAAGATCCACTGTTGCTATCTTATCGCGGCCGAGAGGAGTCTTTCGAATCTCTTCTACCTTTCAACAAGCTTTTCCATGTTGCAATAATAAAGTGTTGCAACGAAGAGGATACATCGCGGCAGTGCGCCCGTTCTTCAGTATGTTGCAACATAAACTTTCTTTAATCTCGGTGACTTGTTATATTTTCCCATTTTTACGTAGGTGACATATTGTTGTCTTTGTCGTGACATAGATCATCTGTCAATATTCAGACCTTTGTGTTACGACAAATGAAATATTATCATGACAGAGTTTTCTTTGCCATATTCTTGGAAGTTTGTTCCCCAGGACACACAAGAGCTAGAATCACGGCAGTACATTTCAATTGCTCTTTTTCTCTTCTTTCCTGTTGGAATTTTTTTCTTTTTGAATTAAAACTTGCAAAACACAAAGTTGGTAAATATTCCATAATTAGGCATTAAAACAGATATGAAGATACTAAAAATAAGCCAGAAAAATGGATTAAAAATAGATGAGTTTAAGACTCATCCAAGCCTACACTAAAAACACTTCTTAAAGTATTAATGAACAAAAACTTTTATGCAGAAAAGTGGGAGCTCACAATCACATGAGTTTAATGATTATGAAAGACTAAATCAATCCTATAATCTATGGAGTAATCCTTGGGTTAGAAATATGATGTATTTAGTTTGGAAAGAGTTCAAAATAGAGTTTGCCTCTCTTAAACATATTGAGAGCAAATATATTGACAAATCCTTTGACAAAGGTCTTCCAAACTAAGCTTTTTATGAATTATGTTGCGCATGAGCTTAATTGCAGATTTATCGAGTTTTGAACTAGTTGGATGTATTGTATGTGATCACATTGTAATGAATATAAAGTTCTTGACATTGATGATTATTATGTTACTTTTGAACCAACGATCTTGTGCACAAGTTATATGTTTAAAAGTTGATGGGACCATTATGTGAATGAATTAGAACTATGTTATAAAATCTATTAATTTATTCTAATGGAGGGTCTAATACTGTAATTCTTGAAGAATATTGGGTCTTTGTGTGACCTTTTGTTTCGTGCCAGTAAGGTGAGCGGAATCAACAATATTTGTTTCCTATCTCTATTTGGTAGTCAAGCCCCTCTTGGAGTATAGCGGTCTGGGGGTCGAACACGGGGATGGGTTTCATCCCACGAATGATTTGCATCGGTGTTTGAAAATGGTGAGGCTTTGTTTGGATTTGTAGTTTGGTTAAAAATATAGTGGAGGTTGTTTGTTCAACGACAGCTAAGCGTAATGGGTTAATGTGAAGTGTGAAATGGTAACTTTGAAGGCTTGGGTCAACTAGCTTGAGTAAACATGGGGCTATTAAAATGTCCTCGGGTTATTTCCTCGCATTAGAGCTGGAAATGACATATAGTGAAGCCTAGCCAGGATCTTTGTTTAACTATGAAACCTAACCCAGAACCACTCCTATTTGAGTCAAGCCAAATACTAAGCATTCAAAGTCCCATTCAGTTGGAAGCCCTGGCATTTAACCTCTTTTTAATGGCACAAGTAAAATGACATCACCAAGGGATATCGGTTCATCTTACCATTAAAATGCTGTTTTTAAGTATGACAAGTATTGACCCGAAAGAAAGAAGACATTAAATGGCATTAAACCTAGTTTGGAAAGTTGGGAACCATAAATGTTGTACTGTAACATTCAAAGCATATGAGGACCCAACACCTGCTTGACCCTAAAACCAAGCTAGCAACCCTCCTCTTCAAAGCTATGAGGCTTAGCGAAGCATTCCCTTGAGTTGTCATCCTCGAGGGTTTCAGCGGTAGAAAAATGAAGAAAGAAGAGAAAGAGCAAAGTAAACCTAAAATGAAAAATTTGCGGGAAAGCGTAGTAAAATCAAAATTTCTTAAGATTACAAAGTTGTAGGGGCTTATATAGTGACCCAAAAGTGTGAAAATACAAAAAGCTTCAAATATGAAATTACATAAATGTGAAATGGTAATTTATCAAAACGTCTAATTGGATTTAGAATCAAAGTACACCAAAAACACAGGCTGAGCAATTTCGCTATGCTAGCAAGCAAATTTTGCTAGCATAGCGAAAATTTCACTAGCTAGCGAAATTATACAGAGATAGCGAAAATGGAAAGAACTATTTAGGAAACGATGCATTCGCTAAATTTATGTCATGCCTCGCGAGAATTTTCACGCAGCGAAAATTTCGTAGGCTATGCGAGCCCTGCGCTATGATTGCAAAACTACGCAATCCCGGCGAAATTTTTCGCAATCATAAGCGAATCCACTGGCCTCCTTTGTTTGCCTCTTTGCATCACCTTTCTTCAAATCCACTTCACATTTCTTCATTTTTTGAATGATGAAAACATTGTGAATCCTCAGCATTCAGCACATATCTTGACATCAAACTTGAACTAATTGGCTGAGGCATGCTAAAACCTGCAAAATTACCAAAAATAAACTCGGAATGGAATCAGTGGTACTAAGAGGACCTGCACACATCAATTGTTTATTAATTGATATGATTAGTCATAAAAAAAGAACTCAAACTATCTTGAATAGGGCTCAATAGCACTTTTTGGACTGTCCCTGTTATTCAATGGTTTGGTATTATAGGATTATTACTTAATCTTATAATGTGTGGCCATATATGATAATATTGTGTAATAAGCATCCAATTTCTTATGTAGTATTATGAATGAAAATTAGTATTTTGCTAGATATGGTGTTATAACTTTTGTAACTCCATCATCGTAACAGTTTTAATGTATGCATAATTCATATGATTAATGGAGGAATGGCTACATAACCTATGTAATTTATTTTGCATTAAGGTAGTAACCTACCGCTGACATTATTTGACATAATGGTGATAAATAATGTGTAACTCCATGTGGTCTTTGATGGGAAGGCAAGGTGTTCTTTTACGTTTACAAGGTTAAGGTCCTAAGTCACACTCTCATGATGCCTATAGTACTTATATTAACTTGGTTTGTTTTACTTATAACAGCACATCACACTAGTGACCCATCCACTTAATGAAAGTTGTGAGTTGAAGACCTTAGCCAAGAGATGATTTGCAAGGCAATCACCTTACTTTTGAAGTGTTGTTTCTCACAGATCAAGGTAAGGACATGATCATTCATTTAAATTTTCTTAAGGTTTTCTAGCTATTATGTTTATGCATCTAAATTGGGTTTAAGATAAATTACTTTTACTTAAAGTTTTGGCTTACACGGGACACATCTATGTGTCTTGTCATGTTGAATTTTTCAAGTTTGTTTTCCCACTTTCTACCACTTCCTCTATGTCCTCGTTTGAGTCCTCTATTCCTGTCACCTCTTTGTTTCTCTTACCTCACTTTATAGTTCTAGTCTTGTCCCGAGACACTCCTCCATCGACGATTTCTCTATCAGTGCCATCTATTGGTTCTTCACTAGAGTCTTCATTGATCGGCCTCTCCTTGGAAACTACATTGCCCACATCTACTAGCCTTGCCCAATTTTCCATATCACATCTTGATGACACCACTTTGCCACCAGCCTTGCCATCACCTTCCAAACACCCATCACATATGATTATTTCGCTCAGAACGAATTCATAAACCAAATCAAAATATGCACTAGTTCACGAACCTCAGTATTACTAAACCTCATACTAATTCTCGAGCTCATAGGATCCTCAACATAAGCTAAATTTTGAGGAATTTGATCCCCATCTTTGGAATGGTACTTAGGATCTCCTTTCTCTCCATCCGTCATAGAATCTTGTTGGGTGCAAGTGGTGGTTCACATCAAACGTGCTAAGGATGACACCATTGAGCGCTATAAAGTCCTCCTTGTTACAAATAGGTTTTCACCAATGCTTGAATATCATGATACTTTCAACCCTATGGTTAAGCCTACTATTATGATGGTGGTTCTTAGCCTTGTGGTTTCTTGAGGTGGATCCCTACACCCGATCGATATTAACAATGCTTTTCTCAATGGGAAACTTTATGAGAATGTCTATATGTCATAACCTTCTGGCTTCATTAACTCTAATTATCCTCATTATGTCTGCAGACTCAAGAAAGCTATTTAAGGTCTCAAATAGGCTTCTTAGGCTTGGTACCCTGAATTACGCTCTTACCTCCTTCACATGAACTTCACTTTGGCATAGTCTAATTCTTCCCTTTTTATTTTTCGAGAGGGTGATTTTCATACTTACCTCTTGGTTTATGTTGATGACATTATTTTAACAGGCAATGATCCTAACTGATTTGATCAGTTGGAAGCTTAGCTTATTGAGTGCTTTTTGCTCAAGGACCTTGGTTCGCTATAGTATTTTTAGGTGTCAAGGCTTACACCCCTGGAAGAACCTTCTTCTTTCTCAAAGGACAATATCTGATTGAAATTCTCAAACCTGACATGATGGGGGGTGAAACATGTGTCTACGCCTCTTGTAGTCTCTTCCACTCTTACTTTCCATGATGGATCTCCTATTTTTGATGCTAGTTAGTATCATCAGTTAGTTGGTAGTTTCCAGTGCCTACAATTAACATGCTCTGACATTACCTTTGCAGTCTACAAATTGTCATAATTCATGCACCTTCCCTCGACCATTCATTGAAGTGCTACCAAAAGACTTTTGTTGTATGTGGTTAGGACACATTTTGTTAGCCTCCTTATTCGACGTCATAGTTCTTTGTCTCTTCATGCTTACTCTGATGCTAATTGGTCCTTGGCTGCCCAGCCAGTCATACTTGACCGTTTCATTTGTTGTTTTTCTTGGTCACACTTAGATTTCATGGTCAATGTTTACACCCATTACTCGCTCTTCCACTGAGGCGGAGTATCGTTCGGTTTCCACCTTTTATTTTGAACTACATTGGGTCAATCATCTTTTATATGAGCTTGGCATTCATTCTTTGTGTACTCCAATAATTTATTGTGAAAATATTGGTGCTACGTATTTGTGTGCCAATCCAATTTTTCATTCTTGATGATGTATCTTGATTTTGACTTTCATTTGTTCTGTCTTGTTCAAGGCTAAAAGTCCCCGGCTGTGTGATGCATGTTTCCCTCTTATAATCAACTTGCAAATTACGTAACGAAGCCATTTCTAGTTCAGCTTACATGATCTTTGCTTTTGAGGTCGGCCTCGCTTAGGAGACCGTCTTGTGGAGACGTGATAAGGATTAGTTATTTTAATTATTTAATTTAGATTTCATAATTATCTTTACGCTTCATATTTACCCTTTATGTTTAAATTTTTTTTTATTATCGGTTTAGAAAACCTACTTGGTTATATATATTTTTCACACTCTTATACAATTATATCAACCAAGATTATTAATCTTCAAAATTCTATCATTAAAGGCATAATATTCATATTAAACCTAAATCCAAGGTTCTAGACCTTTCTTTGCAATTTGTTTCCTTAGTAAGAAAATCCCAATGCAGGTTCTAACAATGTTAATTTTTACAGCACATGTATCTCAAATGCTAAGCATTCCCTCTCTAAACTATTTAAAATCAAAATTGAAAAGCAACAAGAAATGAAAATATTAATCTTAAATCGATAACATCTGAAAGCATTAATCGCATAGAAGTGATTCTTTAAACACAATCATATCAGAATAAGGTACAGAAAAGAAAAGAAAAAGAAAGAATTTAAAACAAGACATTCCCCACCCTTTGTAGTTATTGGTGTTTTCACCCTCCCAAGAAAAATAATAATAATAAAAAAAGTTTGCTCACAAATTCTTTAGTTAGATACAAGTAGCAGCAATCTAAGAACCCCATGATATATATTCAAAGAAACACACACACACACACACACACACACACACATATACTCAGTGCACTTTGTATACATGGTAACCAGCTCACAAGCCACCCCACGAAATGAAACCTTGAAGACCGGTTTTCCACAAACCAATTCAAGTAAAGAAAAACAAGTTATTCTCACTCATCTTCTTGAGTTTCAACACAAGACTATGTTGTTCCACACCGTCTAAAGAGTGAAGAATAGCGTATATATGTGGAGAACTTAAACTCGTAGTCGATATAACAAGGTTCCCGATGAAGCAAAGCTAAGAAGGACTAATGAGAAGCCATGTGTATGCATATAAGCGAAAAGTGGACTTTTTTTGTTAGTGACTTCATTTTTCCCCATAAATCTCTCAATGGCCATTTCTTTTGTGTAAAAAACGGTGGCCACTAGCATCTCTTTTCACTAAGTCTTTTTTTTTTTTTTTGCCTTGATTGGTGGAGAAGAGGGAAAAGCTTACCTATAAATAAAGGCCATCTTCCTCTATTCTAAGCATTCTATTGGGAAAGGAAGATAGAGAGATAGGGAGAGTTAGCTCATTTGAGTTATCTATTTGTGTGATTTTGGGATGTGCTTGTAGTTCCAAAATTTGGAACATTGTAAATCTCCACTTTGTGGTTGGATAGAGTGTAAAAATTCTCCCATTTGTGAGTATACCAAAGTTTGTAATTTTCTCATACTTGAAGTAATCTAAGTGTTCGAGGATGTTCGAATAATTCGTCGAAAATCATAAATTCCTAGTGTCTTGTTAATCGAGATTTGTGTACGATTATTTCTCTATAGAGTTACTATTCATGTTTGGGGTACAAGTAGTGACAATTGTAATTTAGGGAAAACTAAACCAATTTCCCCAAAAATTGGTATGAATTGGTTCTCTATTTCTCAAATTTAGTGATTGAAAGAAGCAATGGCAAAACACTTTGATGCAAAGACATCGACACCGACATCATCGTTGGCCAGGAATGATAGGTGACTAAGTCTTCTTGAACCGACGGTATCACGGCCTAGAGATATGAGACTCTTGACCTAGTTTGGGCCGACTGAACTTTGTATTTTTTAAAGCTCATAGTCCAACCCAAGGGCCTTGTATTAAGCGGGCATGGCGGGTAGGCTTGACAATCCTAATAATTAAATATATATATATTAATTTTAACTCCCTTTCTCTTGCTTAAAATTTAATGCACCAACTAAATTTTACCTATATTTGACTTATATAATAAACTTTTAATAAAATATATATTATAAATAGAGTTACATAATGTATTTAAAAAGAATAACATAGAAATATGGGTGGGCCTATTAGGGAGAGCCTAAGGATGGGCTTATGGGTGAGCTTGAAAGCCTAAAAAGAAGGTCAGAACAAGTGCATCCTCGTGAGACATAGAAGCTACCTTAGGGGAGTCTCGGAGAAGGTAAGGAGTTCGTCAATTGGTCGAATGCTACTCGGGGTTAAGTTGTAGTTGACTCCGGCAACGAAGCCCCTCGAGCACGGCTGTCCTCAGGCCTTAGGTGTCATCGAGCTAGCAAGAATGGTATCTATCACAAGTCGGGAGCTTACTATTGGTGAGGATTGTGAGTTGTCCAAGTGCGCCCCTTCAATATACTTTCGAAGTTGCCCTTTTCTAATCAATAAGTTTAAAGGCCTTCTACAACCACATAATTCCAAGAATATACATTATTATAATTCTTCCACTGGGATGAATTTCATAAACATGAGAGATCATATTTCTTTCCTTGGTCACAAATGACATATGAATTAAATATATATATTATTATGAATTCTTTAAGTTTGTGATGAATTATAATTCAAAAACTCAACTTGTTTTCCTTATATATAAGTAAAAACCACTTAATTTAACACTTATCTGAGACCTTACAATTTTAATACATCTATGTCAAAGTTGAATAGATTTGTTTGAAAATGAATAAAAGCGATTTTATGTTCTAGAATTAATAATGGGTTTGATGCATGACAGCTGCCCAGTGCACAAGTCATACAGTAGCAAAATTGGATGTGAAGTCCAGATATCATTCCCACGATTGATTGACAGAATATTGAAACTCAAACTACTAACTTCTTTCGACATCTACACACTATTTGAACCTCCTTTTAATAGTTTGAAAGCGGAATTTAAGAGACAAGATAATCGTATACCATCCATAATTAAAATAAAATTTGAATTGAATTAACAAAATAAACTGGATTGAATCAGTTCTCTGCTAGAAATGAACACTGACATGAAACTGCTGTGGACTAGTTAATTTCTGCATTCTAATCCATTGATTCTTTCTATCCTGATTTTTGGATTTGTCAAAGATGCCTAATAATGCAGCTTGGATCTCTCAATTATTCACTAATTAGAGGTCCCTTCTTCTTTTAAAGCAAAGGATCTAATCAATTACTTGTATTCAACACACTCTTTATAAGATCTGGGTATTTTTATTTTTCAATACTTCATACTTGTTTCTTAGACTTACAAATTTATTGCATCCCAATGGGTTTCATTACAAAAACTTCAAAATGGTTGATGACTCATCCTTTAATCATAATTTTTTCTTTTCCTTGATTTCCAGATCTCGGCTAATAAGATGAATCTATCCAACCAGTTAAGGTGAAATCTATGATGATTTTAATTTGATAAATAATTCCCTTGATCAGCTTAGGTGAAATGGAAATTTATCTAAGTGAACTCTCAGAGCTCAGTAGTTCAGCAATGGTAGTCTAACATACCCACAATTGATTGTTCATAGCTCTCATGAATCTCCATATCTGTGTCACTCAGAAGGTCTCCTGGAAATCAGAGCATGAAACAATCCTTGAAAGGATACTCGATACTACTATTGGGAACAATTAATTTAAGAACAACATCAATCAAATAAATAAAAAATTCCCAATTTCAAAAATTCCTTTAATTCGAGTAGAAAAATGTATGTGAGATCCATTCCATTGATGGCTTCTCAGCTATGGAATCACAGATGACAATGGAGTATTGATCAAGAACATCCATTGTAACTATAATCCAATGGAAGAAACAAATTCTAGAAATTGTCTAAACTTCATTGATTCCAGGCCATAATTGGAAAAGAAAATGAAAGATTCAATCCAAACTGACATCTAGCGGTTACTAATTCGGTTCGAGGAAAAATAAAAAGAAAAGAAAAGAAAAGTATATTCCTAAAATATCTGAATTTGAGTCTTCTCGTCCTCCCGGACAATGGGTTTTAGAAAAATGGAAGCTGCCTCTCTTTTTACGCTTATGCCTATATTTTCCCTAAAATCAATGGCCTAGCTCACTGTTTTAGGTCGCGACCTCACAATCTTTTCCGCGACATCATTTTGTCTTTATGGATGCATCGAAGTATTGTGACGCCAAGGCAGTCGCAACCTTCTTTTTAGTTTGTTCTTGTAGTTGTTGTGTCGCGACCTGATGTTTTCTATTGCGGTTGATTTTTGGCAGTTGCTTTGATTAGTGGTTGTGACATGAATTCTTGTGAGACATCGAATCTTTTGTCTATTCATGTGTGTCGCAACTTAGAAATCATGTTGTTTTCATTTACTTAGCAATTTTCCTGAGAATCATCAATTTGTAGTCACGACTTTGATTATTGCGTTGTGACCATGTTAGTTTTTCCGGCGGTATTATTTCCCCAGTTGTGCATGACTTTCTCTTGTTTCTAACGATTGATGCTCCTTTGATTACAATTTCATGTCACGACCTGATCGTTTCTTTTCCCTACTGAATTATGTGTCGCGACAAGGTTTCTTTGTTGCAACACTTTTTTTTTTTTGTAAGCCAATTTGGTCCCCGTCATGACAACTTTCTCTGGTCTTCAAGTGTTTATGTCGTGACCACACTTTCTTATTGCGACCTGTCTGTCTTTCCTTTTACTTGATTTTGTGTCGCGACATCATTTTTGTGTCATAGGCTGATCATTTTGCACCTTTGCTTAAATATTCCATGTCCGCGACCTCAATTTTATGTTGCTACATCAATTCTATTGCTAGCCATGTTCATCTTTGTTCTGCGACAACATTTTTAAATAATAAGTGCATTGTCGTGACCTCGGCGCATGTGAGCTGATTAATTCTTCCTTTGTTGAGCTCATTGTTGCGACCTCAAAAGCTGTTGTATTATTGAATTACATTGTCACAACCTCAAGAGTCTGTTGCGACCTAACTACTTGACCAGATATAGCTTCTATATACTTGCTGAAATTGCCATTTCTTCTGTAAAAGTCTGAAAATATAAATTTGTTAGGCGCCATATTTCTGAATAAAAATAAGCAATTATAATAAAAAAATATAGATCGGAAAAATGGATTAAAATGAATAAACTTTTGACTCATCGGATCATGTAGTTTTACTAGTTGGTCAGAGCTACAATTGCATAATTAATAGGTAATATGCATATTTTGTAAAAAAAGTGTTGAGACATAAAGTTTAATACTATTGGGAAAAACTTCATCGACCTTTTATCATACAATCAAACATATTGATGATCCTACAGTGAGTTGATCACCACCACTTAATCCTGATGAACACATCACATTCCATATAAACATATTAATCCATTCGGTTATCGAGATAAGATCAAGTAATAATCGAAATCAAAACTATGTTTATGATCTGAAATTATTTTGCTTTGATACCCGATTATGGCAAACTTTATGTGAAAGTAATTTATATTAAAACCAATTTAGATGCATAACGATAATAGCTACAAAACCTTAAGAAAAGATAAATGAATGATCATATCCTTACCTTGATCCGTGAGAGACAACACTTCAAAAGTGAGTTGATTACCTTGCAAATCATCTCTTCGCTAAGGTCTTCAACTTACAACTCGTTAAGTTGATGGGTCACTAGTGTGGAGTGCTTTTACAAGTAAAACAACAAAAAGGCATTAGGATGGTGAGTTGTGACCCATCCACTAGTGTGGTGTGTGCATCAAATTGTATATCTATTGAAGGATATACTAACTTAACTTTGATTAAGCACCTAAAAATTGATTAAAATTCCTTAGTGGCTTGAATTGTAGTTGGTTTAGAAGTTTTCACTATTGTGGTAGATAGAGCAATTATGGTAGTAGATTTGGTATATTAGGGTTGTAGTTTCAGTATGTTATGATAGTAGTTTAGCTAAACTATGACATGTGCATCATGTCAATATGTATTGCATCTGAAAGCCCATTCGTACAAAGGTTTCGAACAAGGTTTGTGTCCATTTCTTAGAAAATCCCCTTTTTAATGCACCATTTAAAAATTAGCTTCTAGTTTAACTATTACATATATAATACTTTATTGTTTGATATTGAAAAACACAGCATACAATAAATAATGATGTTTTGAAATGTATTATAATAAATTACAATTAGGGTGTAATAATGCTATTAGAATCGATAACAAAACATGTCATCAATGAACTTGGAATATCATTCATATAGTGGTTGTCTTCATGTCCATATTTGGTACTCAATGAAGAGGATGTTGCAGCTACTTCCATTCTCTTCCATCTTGGTGGATAAACCACCCAAACTTGTATTGCTTCATTGCGAGTCCTGTAAGCTTTGTATAAACCACCTTTATAGAAAAACACCCTTCATTGACATCGAACCAGAATCATAAACCCATTTTTCCGACCAATAAAGACAACGTAATAGGTTATCTTTTTTCCTAAAATGATAAGTAATCATGGTTAGTCATACATTATAGCTCATAGAATAAGCAACTAAAAATAATAATAGATTTGCAACTATGTATGTTATGGTAGTAGTTCAAATATATTATGTTAATGATTTCAGTAAGTTATGGTGCTAGTTTGGATTAAAGCTTCTTGGAGTCTTTATTGTGGTTGGCTTATAAATTTTCCACGATGTGGGTGTGAGTAGTAGATTCGGTATATTATGGTAATAGTTTTGTCTATTATAATAGTAGTAAATACAATTAGGATAAATTTGAAGCTTCCCCTAACCTAAATGTTATCGAAATTCATCTTTTTACAGTTATTTGATAAAATTTCCCTCTTTATTGAAAAACAAACACAAAAAAATGCAATTTATGAATTACATATTCATCATTGACATTGTGGAACAACTAAGGAACAACAAAAACAATTCTTCAACCAAAAAAATTAAAAACAAATCAAATAGAGAGTAAATAAAAACCTTTATCAACATAGAAGAAATACAAGATGGGAGGATGTGATCAAAATAGACAATAAAGTCCCAAAAAATCGTGCCCTTACCAATGAGGAAGGAAGAAGCCATGAAGGAAAGAGATAGGAGGGGTAGCGGGGCGCGAGAAGGGCCCGGTCGGAGGTCTTCTCTCCATCAAGTTGGTCCTTGAATCCGAGTTGAAAGAAGAAGAAGAAGAAGAAGAAGAAGAAGAAGAATAAGAAGATGATGACTTATGTGGAAGACTTTAATGAAGGAGAATAGCAGGGGTTTTTAGGTTTGACACTGCAAGGCAATTATTTTTAGACTAGTAGGAGGAGATCCTTTTCATCTGGGTTGAGTATGTAGATCTAGTTGAAAGAAGAAGAAAGAAGAGAAGAAGAAGAAAAGGATCATTTTGATGTGGAAGACTTTGTGAGGATAACAGCATTTTTTTTTGGAACCCAACTTGTGACGCCTAATCCCGAACTGCGTTGACCGTCGTCGGCCTTGGAATGTCAGGGTATCTGGGGTGCTGTGCCTGACTTGGAATCCGTTTATTGGGATCAATCCACGAGTATAAAGTGACCGTCGGGCCCACTTATCACCTTTACATACATGCATGCACGACCTATATGCAATAGTAAATAAAATTTATTCCTGATTCTTTTATAAAAAAACATATGCTAGAACTAGTTTGTTTCTAGCATCTTTACAAAAATTGTAACAAAGCCACAACCAGGCTTTTTTTCATAATTGCTATAACGCCCCAAAAACACCCTAGAATTTTTATAATAATTTTTTTATTATGTATTCCGGGTATAAATTGACTAACTTGGAACTTAGAAAACTAATAAATTGTTAAATTGTGAGAAGTGAAATGAAAATGTGAGCACATATGACTAAATATTATGCTAGAGCCAGAGAGACTTTATTGAACCTAGAAATAAACCCAGTGAAAAATAGCAAAAAATTTGCAAAATGTGTAAATAAAGGGACCTAAAATTGTAGAATGATCTAGTAAGAGTGAATTGAATGATAAATGAAAGTGAAATGAAGAGTTAAAATTCCAAAAGCGAAATGGATTAATGAAGTGCGAACTATGGCCTTAAGAGAGTAAGTGGTGATGAATACATTTGAATCAAGGACCTTCCATGTAAGTGCAACGTTTGAGAGCAAAGGGGAGAGCTGAGGTTTTTGGGAATAGATGGAGATTTGTGTAAGATCCCTCCATATTTATGCAAGATCTTGGAGTAGGAAGAAGAAAGCTGAGAAGCTTCAAGTGCAAAGAAAATGATTTCAGGAGTAGCCCAAACCCTAGATTTCTTTAAATGATATTTGGATTAGTAAAACCTAATCCATCATTAGTTTACTCATGGTTGGTTTAGGATGATATTAAAAATGCCTTTGGGAGAGTTGTCCATAATTTGTGTTGGGTTTTTGAGAGAATTTTTAGAGAAAATCGTAAAAAGGAGAAAAGAAGGAAAAACTAGGCGAATCGGGCCTTCGCTACGCGGCAGCGAGGAGGTCAAAATGGGCTTGGGTTCGTAAAGCGCTTCACCGGGCCCGAAGGCACGCTATTCACAGGGCTGAGGTACTATTTTATTTTTCGAGAGTCTCGTATTAGGTACTTAATAGTTTGGGGACCCTAATAAATTAGTAATGGGGTCAAATAAGAATGAAACTAAGGCAAGTCTTTGGTACTTACCTCGCCGCCTCTACAGATAGATATCCTTTAAGTGTTATTGGTACTTTAGTTTCACTAAAAATGTGATGTGTGTGATTCTTTGGGACAGAGTGAGGATCACCCCAACCTAGGATGAGATTGATGACTTCAGTAAAGAAAGAATGGAATTGGTTTGTTTCCATGCTTTCTCTATTCTCAATTCAAGATTTGAACTATTTGTTCTAAATGCATAATAAAAACATATTGAATTGAATTTTTATTAAGTGGATTTAGAAAAATTGATTGTGAAAAATTTTACGAATGATAATTTCATAGTGTGAAAATGAGCGGATTTATAAATGTACATATTGTCTTGTGTATGTTCTTATAGAGATTTGAACGCCCTTAGTGAATGTTAACCGTTTAGTTTGTATGAAGGATGGAATTGGTATACCAATAGGGGTCAAAATAAGCGATCGCTAGCGAGCGATTGTATTGATGTGTCCTTTCAGATCGGCGACCCGATGGGATCGTATCGGTAGTGTTCACTAATTGATTTTTTTATAACCGATCCCGGCAGCCCGAGAGGGGAGGCGATGCGTGTTATAAAAAGCGTTTTACCTCTTAGGCACATACAACCCGACGGGGCAGATGCCGTGATTCGGGCTATCACATATGTCGAAAACATAGGTTAAATTTATTAGGGGCATAACCGGATTGAATTGATTTAAGATTGTGACAAATTGAAAATGAAAAGCATGATTACGGTGAAATATGAAAAGAAGTATAGTAGAAATGCATGATTTGATTTTCAATTACTTATTACCTATGGAAGTGTATATTTGGATTTTTATCAATGAACCATAAATGATTGTATATGAAATAAGTATATATGTATTGCATTATGACATTGATCATGCAAATATTTAGAAAGTATTATTTAGTAAAATCATGATTTGAATTAAGCGAAAGCGAAAGAATGGAATTGTATAGAACCACTAAGCAAGAAAATGCTTAGTGTATTATTTATCAATCTTGTAGTGCCGGTGATTGATAGTGATTGAAAGTGGACCCTGAGGCAAGATTGAGAAGCGTCGGAGGTCATAAAGAAGAATCACGAGGGTATGCTCAGGTATATTCTAGTCACTCCCATTTTGTTTTGAACCATTGATGTTTTGTAAGAAAACAAGTTTTGAACCACGAACATCTATTTTGTAAATCATTTTGAAAAGTTATGGAATGTCCTCATTGTAATTGTATTTGGTTAAATGTTATGGGCCAATTGAATTTTTAAATGTTTTTGGGCTTGTCCTACATTGAAACCGTTTCCGCAAAGACTTGAGACCAAAACTAAATGACATAAATAAATGTTTTGAGGAGATAAATGAAAACATCGGAGTAAACTGGGATCCGGTTCGGATCCACCATTTGGGTCGGGCCGGGGATTTGGGTCGCGAAATTTTTGAAAAATAAAATTTAAATAAAAAGTTAAATAAAAAGAATTAACCGAGCGTCCTCGGGGTTTCGGTTCGGATCCCGCCCGGCCGGGTCGGGCCGGGGGCTCGAGGTTGCCATAGCGCGGCCTCGAGATGGCGTCGTCCACTTGGTGTACTCCACACCTTAAATGTTTTCCCAGCCAAAGGGTGGCTCCTTGATAAAGTAAACTTCTACAAAGCTACTCCCCCACCTAAGCGCCCTTGTAGTCGGGTTCTAATTCACATTCATTTGGTAAAAACATGCAATTTCTACTATGGGATCCCTATATGCTATGAAATGAGATGAGACTAAATCATGTACCATCACCCTTGCAGGAGTCATACCCGACTCACTCTTGCAGGAGTCCTTACCAACTCACCACCTGATGCAATGTTAAAGTGTAGTAAAGCAAGCTCATTTGTTGATTGCATCAAATGATCATTTTACAATAAAATTCCATTTTGTTTTCAAAACAAAAGATTTTGGATTTTACACCTCAATGTGTCATTTATATTCAAAACCATGTGTGTCTTTTTATGGGTGGCAATTTTCGGGGCCTCCGCAGCGGGCTTTGCATGAATTCCCTACACTTTCAACGGCTTTCATAGTTGGATACATATGTATAACCAAAAGAAATGCAGGCTTTCACCCAGGGGGTATCTACCTTACTTTTTATTGCAGAGCCACGTATTTTCGTTTTCACATATACTGCGGAGTGCGACTTTGTTAAGCGTTGTCCCGATGTACCAAGCCCACCATCGAACCGCAAAAATACGGTGTTGATCATAATCGTACTCACGCATTCAATATGATGGCATCGTGCATATGGAATGCAATGCGCTATTGCATGTTATATCATGGCACATATATGATGAATGCTACATGGATAACACAATTTACACCACTTACCAAGTGTCATGGACAAGCACATCACCTGCATATGACTTCCATACATCATTTCATTCATGTCAATATATCATGCACTCATATATCAACATCAACATTCAACATGTAACACCCCGTCCGAAGTGTGTAATTTTTGTGATCTGTAAAGGAGTGTATAAGAATACAAGTGTCCTGGCAGAAATATTTTGGAGACTAAAATAGGAAATGAAAGTTTATGGAACCCGGAATTTGTGGTATTAAACCAAGGGTACAATGGTCATTAAGCAAATGGATATGGAAATTAGAAACAAATTAGAGATGGGCCATAGTACAAATAAAGTAGGTTACAATTACAAAATTAAAGAGATGAGGGCAAATTTGCAATTAAGAAATGATAAAAATATAACCAAAAGGAAAATAAAGACCCGAAAATCACATTTTGGTCTCCAAAGGTTAGGGCTCACGATTTGAGAAAAGAAAGAGAGCGAGAGGAGGGAAAGAAGAGGAAGAAGGAGGAGGGGAAGAGCAAGATCAAGGTATGTGTTTGATGTGTTTGCCTTAGTGTATTTTGGATTTAGGGCTTTGGTAAGGAGAATTATTTGGCTCATGATCACAGGTTTTTGTCTGAGAGCGCGTAAGTAGCTGAATGGTTGGGGTTATGTGAGTGGAAACCCCGATTGATGTAAAAGAAAGCTTGGAATCGTCAGGTGTGATGTTTAAAGATTTAATTGGACGCCAGGTAGTGTTCTTGGATTTTGCACTTTAAGGTTTTGGATTGAGTTTCAAAACACCCGGTCCGCGTGTTGTGAGTTGTTTAGATAAATTAGAGTTGGTTTTGAGGTATTGTAATTATAGAAGTTATATGGAGTGGTGGCATCAAAAGTGGGAGAAATAGCAAAATCTGGGCATTTCGGTGTCTTCCTGGTACAGGTGGGGGTTCTACAGGTACAACTTTGATTACGGTCATTTTTTGGCGGGATTCTACCGTGAAGTTAAGTTGTACCGTGCAATGTTACGGTTTCACTGTTTCGACCCGATTTTAAGTATTTTTGGCCATAACTTCCTCATTTTTATCAGATTTGAGTGATTCAAGTGGCTACGTAAAATGAAACTTCAGGAAACAAAAACTTAAGAAGTAGGAATCGCCAAATTCTGATCCTAAGTGGCCGAAAATTCACTCAAAGTGGGGTATGTGCAAGAAAAATTCCTGCATCAGCTTTGGGACATAAGTGGTCAGGGTTGTTTCGGACGTAACGAGTTTTCCGGTGCTTCCAGTTGGGTGATTCAGTTGGAATAGAACCCTTAGCACCTTAGCTTTGAAGAGTATGAAGGGTGTGACTAAGTCTAGGAAGTACGTTAGAGGTATGCGATTAATTTGTGCTCGTATTCGTTTGAGTGTAGGTTAAAAGTAAAGGCGGGATAAATTAATGGGCGTGCTCAAGTTAAGCAAAACAAAGAGGTGAGTGTTATAAATCATTTCCAAATACTAGTGTATTATTATTATTATTATTACAAATTGCTTTATCTTTGGTATTTCATGGTTTGAGTTCAAACCATTTCGAAGCAAGTAATGACTTAGAGCGAGCAAATGGTTTTGAGTTAAACCATTTTTTGAAAAACAAGCATTGGTTTTAAATTGTAAAACCATAATTAAACAAGCGAGTAAATGGTTTTGAATACTTAAACCATTTTCAAGTAAGAAAGCAGTAACAAATGGTTTTGAATAAATTAAACCATTTTTAATAATGAGCAAGCAAATGGTTTTAATGTGTAAAACCATTTTACAAAAACAAGCGAAACAAGCAATAGAAAGTTTGTGAAAACAAGGCCTTCCCTAGTTTTAGCAAACAAAAGCCCAGGTCGAGGAGGAGGTATCCGGAATGCGTGCAGGTGGTGTTGGGGATTTCATCGTATTGGTAGTTTTGCACGGTCGGCAAACTTAGGACTTTCCCATCATGCATTTAAAAGAGGCAGGAAGTGACGTCTGAGGGGTATATAAGGTATGAGCTCCTAGCTAAGTATGGTGATGGCGACCACGGGGAGTCAATTCCACCATATTCATAGGAAAATGAAAAAGGTGTGGACGAAAGGTCTTCCAGAGCCGCAGTTGAGCATAGGTTCCGTGTTTCGCTAGGGCATGATAAGCTTCAAAAATAGGCCTCCATTGGTTTGATGTTTTTATAAAGCATGATACGGCTGTTTTGAAAAATCAGCCATTTGGTTCCCCCGATCGCCAAGGCTTCGGAGAGTTTTAAGAAAGCGGTTGAGCCAGGGCTCCTGTTTAGATTTCAGCGATCGGTTGAGCCCGAAACTCAGTGGGATTTTATTTTCAAAGCATGCGGTTGAGCCCGGGCTCAGATTTTATGAAAAGTTTTGAGAAACTTTTAAAGCACAAGGTTTGTGAGGTTTAAAGGAACTTTTCAAGCATGATAAATGACGAAGCAAAGAGAAAAGTTATGAAGTTTATAAACTACAAGCAAGCCAATAAGAGTTTTACAAGCTTTTAAGAAAATCAAAATAAAGCAAACAATAAAGTATTAAAAAGTTTATAAACTTTTAAAAGCAAGCAAAGTATAAAGCAAGCAAGCACAAAAGTAAGCAAGCAAATAAAAGTTTTTAGAAACTTTTAAAGAAAACAAAACAAACGAAGCTTACGGAAAATATTCGTAAAGAGAGTTTTTATGTTTGAAATGTTTTCAGGAAAAAGAAAAACGGATTTATAAAAGCATACACTCAGGCTCGTTTAGCTCATTTATTTTGTATTTTAAAAACTATTTCTGGTCTGATGCGCAAGGCCAGCTTGGGCATGTGGAGTTGTCTTGACATTGTACAAGTGCTGTAAATTAAGAACATTATGTAAGGAATAGACTTTGAATTTGTATAAAGGAACATATGTATGTACATAGTTAGTTGTGAGAATGTGTTGGTATGCTGGTTGCCATGTTTGGATATTTGGATATAATGTAAATTGGACGTATACAGGATTTGGAATTAGACTATGTGTAGCCGTCATGCTGCCGAAGTTTTTCCGCTGCTAAGATTTTACCAAATCCTAAGTTATAAATTAAAATAAAATTTTTATGGGGTTTAAGCGAAGCAATGCGGCACGCTTCACGGGGATTTCTAAGTCGTTAAGTATGACTAGGGATTTCTGTGGAGTGGCCGGCATACCGCCGCTGGTAGGGGGTGGGAGTGTGTCTGCGTGTCATTTATGTTGACATTGACTCACACACAATCAAGCCGATTTAATGGCCATTTGCACATACGATTCATCACATGTCAATATGTTAGAACACACATATCGACATCGAGCATGTCGCTATGGTAAAGCAATGACACTCTAAAACAAGTTATCTGATGGCCGCCGAGCCGAAGCCAGCGGTGATTGCAAACCGAGCCTTGAAATTGACCCCAAACAGGGCATAATAGGCCACCATGTTGTGCGGGCTCGCATAAGGTGGGCGGAGTCGCCGCCTTGGCAAGTGGTTTTGCCTAGGCAAGACCAGAGATTCCTCAATTCTTGTTCTCGGGCTCACTTAGGCGAGTACACCTTTGCCTAGGAGATTCTTCCCTTCGCCTAAGCGAAGAACCAATCTTCTATGAGAAGATTCATGGCTTCTTCTAGGTGAAGAAACGCATCGAAGCGAGACTTAGAAAATCCTAGTTTTCTTCTCCAAACAGGCCCTTAACCGAAAAACCCTCTTTTCCTAGCCAAAAGATGGAAAATAAACCAAGGTAGGAAGGATCCCTACGTCTTGGAGCGTAGAATCACGGGTAGGAAGCCTCCTGTACTCGACAACTTTGATTTCCCGAAATCTCATTTCTTGGATCTTTGGTGAAGTCTCATTTAGTTCTTGAATTTGCCGCGCATACCCTCATCGATCACGATGAACTTTCATTATTTGCCCGGGTGAAAGCCCAGGCAAGCCAGTCCCATGAATCTTGGAAGGGAAGCCCATGACTCTCCTATTTCTCTCTTCCTCTTACTCTTGGACAAAACTAGGAAAATACCCTTTTTCCCTAATTTCCTTTTGTTCCTAACTTAAGTTTAGGTTAGAAGAATGGCCGTCGCGCGGGAGTGTCTGACTTACTCAGGTTCGATTTTAGCCCGAGGCGAGTTATCTGGTCTCAGTTTAAGTTCAATTTATTTTCTATGAACTTAATTAAACTAATTTACTAACTTCCGAGATTTTAGTAAAAATCTCGTCTTTGGGAGTCATTAAACGCCCGTCACTCTGAAAAGTGAAAATCCGATTGTCTTGGGAATTTAGCAGAATTCATGTCAAGTAGCTTGGGTTTCGCGAGATGAATCGGCTTGATGAGGTCTATTTCATGAGAAATCTAAGGTCTGAAAGGCTCCAGGTTTGCAACCTGTACTAATATAATAATTACCCTTTTTCCATTTTTTAGAAGAAATTCAAATTTTTTCGGGTTTTACATGACTTTTCACCAAGTCAATTATTTTCCTAGGGTGTATTGACAACCCTAAAACCATTTCTTCTTCACTTATGTTCAATAACTTTTATATGAGTGTATACAAACCTACTTTTCCTATAAAGCAATTGTTTATAATAAACAATACACATTCCTCCATAATCCCTTCCCTTCGAAAAAGTGTTCATAAACCGATGATGGTTATATTCAACCATTCGAACAACTATGCACTATGCAGTGCAACATGCCAGCATCTGTCAAATATTAATACCTATAGTCGACTAGTTTTTGTTATCAGACCATAAGAAAATTTATTTCGACTTTTCTTGTTAGTCGGCTATAATTTCAATACAAAGAAAGAAAATAAAAACTGAAATAATGTGTTATGGTAGTACCTATAGTATTAATGGTAGTATTAGTGATATCTTAATATATTTTGTAGTACTTCATATATTTTCATGAAATCGAGATTAGTAATTCATTACATTATGACTTAAATTTCATCTAACTTCAACTTTCTTCAACCGTGAACTAAAATTGAAACCTAAATGGTGATACACAAAACAAAAGCAAAATTATGAAATAAATGCTTCCTTGGCCCCAGATTTCCTATGGAACCACACAACAATGGAAAGAAAAATGTATAAAGCACATATTGCGGTAAAAAAATGAATAATAAGTCATATAAAATACTGATAGGCTGATTTGTGATATGTAAAATGTGTACGCCTATTTGCAAAGTGCACCACTTTGCATTAAGCCTCAAGTAATATAATTATAAATTTAGGTATGTTCACGGAGAATTGGGTTACTAAGTCACCAGGCTAATCTAGCCTATGCTTTATTTGGATGGTGGAAAATCTATAGAAAAAACTCAAAGACACTAATCTAGGCATGCAAGAATAATTGTATAAAGACTAAAAAGCCTTAGGGCATAGATTTCACCTAAACAATGATGTATGAACCTCCCCAACCCCGATGTTGATGATCGATTTTATCATAGAAGATGTTGATTTCACTAATGTATATTCAGTCTCTCTAGAGCATCCGCACACTACCCTTAGAAAGGTTATCTTGCATCTGTCTCAAACCATCATAACTAAGGATGCATTGAACCTATAATTCTTAATACCACACCTAATCTCACTTATATCTCTATCTCATGATAATTAGATGGTAAATCATCCATAGTCTAATTTAAAGCGTCACTTCCCATATTTTGAATCAAACCCACGATCCCATCGCTAATATTGGCGAATACCCACAAGCATTAAGATCCAAATGAAATACTAAACATAAATATGATATAAAACATCAATCAATATAAATTAGGAGAAATTCATACAAACATGTCTTTGGCTACATCTAAACCCTAAGAAAACTAAATAAAACATAAGGGGAAAAGTAAATACAACCATCAAAAGAAAGAAAACCGGAAAAGGAAAGAAAGAAAACAAATTTGGCATTGAAGCTCCCTTCTTCTATATTATATTTGCTGTACTTAGTGTTTCCACATCTCTTTGAAGAACGATTACAGGAAATCTATAGAACTAAACCCTAGGGTGTTTCCACCCGAAAGGGAGCTTGTGCCTCAAGCTGCAAATCCCCTTTATCTTCCCCTTAAGTTTAGTGTGACTCCCAAAGATCTCCTCCCAATCCCCCTCATCTCCGTTGTTTATAGGGTTTGAGCTTTAAAACCCACAATTCTGGGCTCAAATGGGCTAAAAATAGACCCAAATGCAACTAGAACATCGGCATCGTGCGGCAACCATGTCGGCATTCGGGGTTCGTCACGGCGTAGGCTCCTTGTTGTGACCTTCGGTATCTGCGAGCAGGAGAAGCTAGTCCTGTTTTGCCCCAACTTCGTAAGGCCATAACTTTGTCATCCAAAATCCTATTTGGGTGTTCTTTGCACCGTTGGAAAGATCTTGAAGTTTAAAATCTAGATATTTCCAAAAAAGACACTTTGGAAATCATTATAAAGACTGAATGTACAAAATTCTCTAACTGGTCACTTTTCAGCTCTCTTCTCTTCTTCCTTCAACTACCAAGAGTCATAACAGTCATTTGAAGTCCAATGCAGTGAACAATTACTCTTTGAGCTTTAGGAGTCTCATATCCATCCACATAAATATTGTAGCCATTTGAGAGATCATCCCATTTGAAAACATCAAATCACCGAGTAGTTCGCTGCTATGATGTAGTTTATTGATTTTGGGCTTTATCTCTTTGTTTTGCTCCATGTGGCTCATGAACTGGAGCTAATCACAAATTGAACATTTAGGAAACATTAGATCCCTTATTTATATGATAAACCTCTAAAAACATATATGAGTAAAACATAGGGAGAAAATGAGTGCAAGAGTATACTCATTCACCCCGAAAACTTAAATTTCTTGCTTCAATCCCAAGCAAAGAAGACTAACTCAAAACAAAACAAAAATATATATAAAATGACACAAACTAACAAACTGAGATGAGTATGATAACAGTGTAAGTGGAAGGAGGAATCACTATGAACATAAGTTAGCAATATTAGCATTTTCAACCAAAGTTTAGGATCCTTACAATTTTGAACTCTCTAAGGAACATGGCAAAGCATAGCATGGTGAGCAAAGCAAATCAACCCCCCAAGTCTTCAATGACCTTTCCCAAGGAAACTAAGTGTAGGTGATAGCATGATCTCCAATGTATAGCAAGGTCCTAA